>MU223887.1:632342-643269 GCA_018584345.1 Thuja plicata
CAATCGGAGCTACGGTTCAAAAGTTATGGCTTCTGGAAGTTGGGTTACCTAATCTCATGTTTTGTAAATATTTAAAGCCGACCCTTTTGTAATAAAAGTGAAAAATAATTAAATGCTAAGGGTAGTCAGCCTTAATGGCTAGATTTCTGGAACATTCTCGGGCGGTGGAAATTGCCTATATAAAGAAGGCCCGTAGTGTTGTCTAGGGCAATTCTGGGTAGATCTGGGTAATAAATCGAGGCTTTATCCTACAGAATATTGTAAGGGGAATGCCCATGTGGCTTTGCATATTGTAATTCTTAAAGTTTGTAATTCCACGTTTGTGGAGATAATAAGAAGCCCATTTTCTGTTCTTGCAAATTGTTGTTGCTTCTCTGTTTCTGTTATGTGTTTGTGGCATTAAGGGGAGCACCCTTCATCAGTAATGTAGATACCTTTAGTATGTTGTAAAATTTGCAATCCTAGAAAAAAAATTGATCTGACCAAAGATCGGCATCTCAAATTCTTTCCTCATTTCATTAGCAAATGAAGTGCATAAGTTATCAATACCTCCAAATATAATATCATCAACAAATATTTCAGCAATAAGTGTCTTATCTTCATTTCCTCCTTTTAAATACAAATTGTTGTTGTCATTTTTTTCTAATAAATCCAATACTTATTAGATATGAATGTAGTCTTTCATACCATGCTCTTGGTGCTTGTTTCAGTCCATATAAAGCTTTGTGTAACTTACATGCCATATGTGTCTGATTAGGATCAAAAAATCCCTTAGGTTGTTCAATGTATACCTCGTCTTCCAATATTCCATTCAATAATGTGTACTTCACATCCATTTGATATACCGTGAATCCTTTATATGCAGTGTGTGCAAGTAGTATTCTTACTTCTTCAAGTCTAGAAACTCATGCAAAAGTTTCTCCATAGTCAATTCCTTCTTTGAGCATACCCTTTGCAAACCAATCTTGCTTTATTTCTGATTACACTCCCATCTTCATTCAATTTGCTTCTAAAAATCCATTTGGTGCCAATGATATTTTTATTTCTCAGTCTCGGTACTAATGTCCATGTCTTAATTTTTTGTATTTGCTCAATTTCCTCATTCATGGCATTAAACCATTCTTCATTTTCTAATGCATCTCTAATATTCTTAGGCTCAAATTCACAAATTAAATAAGTATCATCTTTGAACTTACTTCTTGTCAATATGCTTGCTCTTTTTTCTCCAATGATCTGATCATATGGATGGTATCTTCTTACAAATCTAGCAACTATAGGTTCAGTTCTTGGTCCTTCATTATCTTCTTGTGTATCTACATTGTCTTTTGGTTCATGATCTTTTGTTTCAGCATTTTCCCGATTCTTAGTTTGTGCTACCTGTCGCCTGGTGACATTAATCTGCTTCCTCGTAACATTACCATGTTTCCCGGTAAGCTAGGCATCTACGCTGGTATAGTATCAGGTTCTTCCCAGTAAACAAATTTACTGTAATCTTCAGGTTCTTTCATTCTGTCCTCATCATTTAGCTCAGCAAATTCATCAACTTTCACATTTGCACTCTCAATGATTTTGTTAGTTGTCTTGTTCAAACATTTGTAATCTTTACTCTTAGTATAATATCGAAGAAATATTCCTTCATCACTTTTTGAATCAAATTTTCCATTTCTCTCATCTTTCAAAATATAATACTTACTACTAAATATTCTAAAATAACTTACATTCGGTGTATACCCATACTATAGCTCATAAGGTATTTTGTTTGAATATTTCTTCAGTTGTACTCGGTTTAGTGTGTAAACTAATGTGCTGACTGCTTCTCTCCAGTATGTTTGTGAAACTCCTTTCTTAATCATCAATGTCCTAGCACAATCAACAATTGATCTGCTCCTTTCAACAATCTCGTTCTTTTGTGGTGTCCTTTGTACAGAAACTTGTCTTTTGATTCCATACTCATTACAAAATTTAGTGAACTCATCATAAATAAATTCACCTCCTCTATCAGATCTCAAACACTTCATATCTCTATCAATTTATTTTTCCACTTTAGATTTATACCACATAAACATCTTAAATGCTTCAGATTTTTCTCTTAGGAACATGACAATCATCATCCTAGAGTATTCATCAACAAATAAAATAAAATATCTATCTCCATAATAACTCTGTGTTCTCATTGGTCCACATAGGTATGTATGAACTAACTCCAAAATGTCATTAGATGATAAATTCTTTCTCTTAAAACTAGATTTTGACATGTTTCCCATTTGACAATTTTTGCACATTACATGGTCTAGTTTAGATAAGCTCAGTAAGCCTCCAACTTTTCTTTTTTTTACTAATCTTAATCATGTTGTCAAAATTTACATGAAAAATTCTTTTATGCCATATCCATATATCTTCATTATTTTCCCATAAACAAGTTGTTTCAGCTGTGTCAAGATAGAATAGGTTACCCTTAGATTGTTCACCAGTACCGATCAATTTTCCTTTTCCATCATATATTCTTGCTTTTCTATTCTCAAATGCAACTCGGTGACCTGTGTTATTCAACTGTGAAACACTCAACATATTGTAGTTAAGTCCTTTTACCCCATAAGCATTTTCACATTTAATTTGATTATTCAGCATAATAGTACCTTTTCCTTTCATTTGACATGGTGTATCATTTCCCATTCTTACTGATCCTCCATCATAATGTTCAAGAAATTCAAATTTTTCTTTATCACCAGTCATGTGATGTGTACAGCCACTATCAATAACCCAAATATCATGTGTACTAACTTTAGAAATAAGTGTTGTCTCTACATACCTGTCATCCTCATCTAAATCATCTTTCAATGCTACAAACACTGTCTCAATATCTTCATCACTGTCAGAGTTACTCTCATTAACTTTATCTTCAGCAGTGTAACAAACTTTCTTGCCTTTATCTTTGTAAACTCGGTAATCTCTTCTGTCATACTGTTGGTTGCTTCTGAAGTCTAGGTCATCCTTTCTATCATTAGATCTATCATTTCTATCATCATTATTTTTGTTAGGGTATCTTGCAGAAAAATGGCCAATCTCTTTACAGTTAAAGCGCATCAAAGGTAGTTTACCTTTATATATTCCTTTACCTCTATGTAATCTTCTAACCATTAAAGCTTCAAGTTCATCAAGTTTCTTGTCATAACTATTACTATCACTGTTATTTTTTATTATTTGTTTTCTATTTGATTTCCAATTTTCAAAGTAGACATAAATGTGGATTCTATAGATGGTAAAATACTATTTCCAAAGTTATTCATCTCAAAAGAAGTCAATCTTCAAACAAGAATATCAACAGTAATATTATTTCTAGGTGCTGCTCTCATTTCATGAATTGTAGAGACTCTTATAGAATAAATAGGTAATAGAGTTCTAATAATCTTACTCACAATTGTGTCTTCATCAATGGTTCCACCAGATCCTCAAATAGAATTCACAACTACTTTAATTTGGTTACTGTATTATGTGATGTTTTCTCCTTCATTCATTCACATGTCATCAAACTTTCCATAAAGACTTTCAACATTGGCTCTCAGTACATTTGCATCTCCTCCATAAACTAGTGTAAGTTGATCCAACATCTGCTTGGAAGTTGCACATGTCTCGATATCTTCAAATTCAATATTGGTAAGTGAAGTGGAAATCTCCACCATGATAAGGTTATTCTCATGTTTCTTTTTCAGCTGATTCACTATCAAAGGTCCAGTAGGTAGAATGAATTCATTGTCCAGAAAATCTACAATGTTGTCTGCAATCCCTGATAGGTATAATCTCATTCTTATTTTTTATGTTGCTAAGTTATCTTTTTTCAACTTAGGTTTGTCTCTCTTATACATCTTGTGATATTTAGCTTAAGTCCTTGAAAACATCCTTCTAAGCACTGTATGCTCTAATAAGCACCGATATTTCTGATACCAATTGTTAGAATAACTTAGAGGGGAGGAAAATAAGTTAGAATCAGTTTCGTCACAAATTATCCTACAGTCCAAAATTTCTCCAGATGTATACCCAAAACAAATTCAATCATATAAAACTCAGCTCGGTGAAAATGTATTCTGTAAACTTAAACTTTCATCAATAGGGTTTACCGAGTGTGAGTAAATCAATATTGTGATTACCAATCTAGGTCAATAAAATAAGTGTGAAGTAAAATAACAATCCACAAAATTCATACACATTGACACAAATATTTTTAACGTGGAAACCCTGTTAAGGGAAAAACCACCTGGGACCAGTAACCCAAAATATTTTTACTCTTTTGAAGTGAGATCGGTGAGGAGCCAACCCTGTTAAAGGTTACAATGCACACTATTAAATGTGACCCTGTTAGAGGATTTAAAACTAACAGTTGTCTCTTGACTAGGAATTCACTATGGGGTCAACAATATGGGGTCAACAAGAAAGCAATCAACATTCTCTGAATGTTATAATAAGGACTCACTGTCCTACTCAGTTAAGAGATTTATCTGTAACAATGGTTAAACTGATACAGTAATGATCTGATTCAAATACAACTCTGATTTGCAGATATTAAAATATATTCTAAATACATAATACCTCTAATTAATTTGTTCACTTTAGTTCATCTCATACTTGTCCTGCTCAGTAATCCTCTATCCTCTATTTTCTCATTTATGTCTACATAATAATGCTCGGTTCTATCTTTAACCGATTTGATCAATCATGCATCAAATTCGCATGTATGCTTCAGCATGTGTCAAAACACAATTCAGAAATGAATCTCTTGTCTCTTATATAGACATCATGTATCATTTAATTTTCATCCTTCAGATCTTGCCGCTATCTCCATCATTTATTTTCCTGCTTGATCCTTCCTCGATAGTTATGTTTAAAACATGTTTCAATCTTTGTTATCTGATATTAATTGAATTTTCATAACCGTTTAATCAAATAACAAACTTTATCTTTTACCTTAAAATCATCAATTGCCATATCAGCATCCAAGTCGGCCTCAATTATAATTAATTTCTTGGTCTTAGTATTAACCATGTTGTGTTGGCAATCCCTAACTCGATTATCATTGTGCTCGGTATACATTACATTTTACTCGATTATTACTGTCTCTTGGTGTATACATAATTCTTTATTTTACTGACCACATAAACATTGTCTGTTCCAGATCTTCAATGCATAAAAAATGTTTTCCACTATAATAGAACTCAAATAAGTTGACATCAATGACAATACAATAACTGATAATTTTTATCATCACTTCTGCAACTCGGTTGAATATCAAAAAATGACTTCAAACATATAATCCATTATATTTAATCACCCGTAGCTAGCAGGATCCCATTCAAATATAGACTCGTGATCCTGACCCATAACATCGCCTAGTTTTTTGAGAGCTAGACCCCGTTTTCAAAAAGCCTTTTCCACGAAAATGACTAAGTGCAAAAGTTCCAAGAAAAGTGGACTTGTCTTCTTGCTTTACCCTGGAGGAATTTATCCCCCAATCAAAACCATGGAATATTTTTCATCATTTATTAATGATAATTCCTTGTTACATAATATCCTGCATAATGGCTTTTTCACAAGGAAAAATAGAAGGGTTAATTTTTAACAAGTTTCTTGTTTCACAATGCTGGAAAATACAAGATTATAGCATCTAGTTAGAGATTTTACCTTAGACATGTTTAGATCATTTTCTAATATCACTGAATAGCTTGAAGGCAACCTCCTTATCATCTCATAGGCATAGGCAATCTTTTAAGTTTGAAAGAATGTGATTTTGACACCCACACTTTCTTCCACTCCTGAGGCAATGGTGGGTTAGTGTACCTATCCAAAAAGGAACAAAAATGTTTCAGTTCCATAACAAGATGTAACATGTTAAAAAACATAAAACAAATATGGAATATTCAGGTCTTCAAAAAAAAATTCTATCAGAAAGAAGTAATAAAAAAAGAGTTAAAGGAAATAAATGAACACATAATTTGTCATGGACTAGATTTAGCGACTTTTCATAAGCAAAAACACTTGCAAGAAGAATGGGAAGAGTTGGGTAAGTGGGAAGAAGAATATTGTAGACATAAATCCCATGAATTATGCCTCAAGGATGGTGCTAAGAATACAAAATATTTTCATATGTCAGCAAAACTAAAGAGGGCAGAAAGCACCATTTTCTCCGTTTATGATTTTGTCTTTGGTGAGGTTATTTCAAACGCACAAGGCATCCAAGATGAGGGTGTTAGGTTCTTCAAAAAATTCCTTGACCCTCCTTTCTCTCCTCCCCCACAATGAGTGCAAGAAAAGGAACTTCTTGATTTTATTCCTTCTTTAATAACTACGTAGGATAATCAATTTTTTATGGCCCCATTCACCTTGTTAGAAATTCAAAAATTTATCTTCTCTCTGACTCCCTAGATAAAGCTCCTAGTCTGAATGGTTTTACTGCACTTTTCTTTTAGGGATTTTGGGATGTAATATGCTTTGATATTTTGGCAGGCTTAGAGGAATCAAGAAAGATTGTGTCTATCCTTACAAATTTCAATGCCACCAACATAGCTATCATTCCCAAGGTCAAGGAGCCCAAAATATTTTGTGATTTCAAACCCATTTTACTATGCAACATGAATCTATAAGATATTTTCCAAATCTATTTATCTAAGACTTCAACACCTCATTACAAAAATCATCTCCCCATAATAGGGTGGCTTTGTGCCAGGAAGGGAGACGGTGAAAGGGGCACTTGTTGTACATGAAGTTCTGCACTATAAATATGAATCGGCCACCTATATTTATGGTAAAATTGGACATAACGAAGATATATGACAAAATTAATTGTTCCTTTCTTTTCAAGGTACTTCATAAATTTGGATTTGTTGTTAAGTGGTGTAAATGAGTAAAGGCTTGTATAACATGTGCCTTTTTCAGTTATAATTAATTGTGTTCCAGCAAGGTTTATTCTAGCTTCATAGGGAGTAAGACAAGGAGAACCATTGTCTCCATTTCTTTTCATCATTATGGTAGAAGCGTTCTGCGGGATAATTAAGCTTAGGAATGAACAAGAGCTTTGGTAGGTTTTTGATATTTAAGTCATACACTCATTATTTGCATATGATACTCTTCTCTTTGGAAAGTTAGTTGTACAAGAAGCCAAACAAATGAAGGTAACTCTTGACCTATATACTATAGTTTCAGCTCTAAGAATTAATTCCAAAAAATCCAAGGTATATGTATTCAATACAAATGTGGCCATTTCAAATAAATTTTTTAAGATACTTCATTTTTTCGTTGGAAGAGCTCCCATCTACTTACTTAAGGCATACCTTTTTCATAGGTTCTAACAAAGAAAATTATTGGAAATGTGTTATAGATATAATTGAGGGAAGAGTTTCAGCATGGAAAGCAAGGTGGTTGTCATTATCAAGAAGGATTTTTCTTATAAAAAAAGTCTTATCTTCCATTTCAAATTATTACATATTGGTGCTAAAAGACCCCGCTTTGGTGATACAACAAATTGAAAAGTTCATTGGAGACTTTTTATGGAAAGGTAACATGACAGATGAAAAGAAGGTTTTGTTGATATCATTAAAAACTATGGCCTTATGCAAAGAAGTTGGGGGAGTAGGATTGCATGATTTAATAGAGAGAAATTAAGCATTTGGTGGGAAACTTGTTTGGCAAATGTATAGCAAGCCCGATAAAAAGTGGTGTAGAATAATGCAAGAAAAGTATTTGGATTCTAGTGATCCAATTAGGATTATGACCACTTGAAACCGTCCCAAGGGTTCAGCCATATGGAACTTTATGATGGTATCTAGAGATGTGATCACTAACTATGTCTCTTGGGAAGTAGATAATGGAGAGACCATCTAATCCTGGCAAGATTCTTGGAATGGGTTGCCACCACTAAACCAAATCCCTATCCTTTTGGAAATATATTATATTATTATCAATTGTTGGGGATCAAAACTAGTTGATTAAGTTTGTGGAATGGAACTCTATTAAGGTAAATACATATGGAAGGATCCATCGGTTCTTCCCATAACTATTGGATAAAAGAATTGCCTTCAAGATATATTCTTGAACATAATTGTCTACTTATCAAATGAGCAAGATAAACTATTCTAGGCTCCATTAAGTGATGGTAAGTATTCAATTAAAGTTGGCTATAATGTAGTTCATCAAATAGAAAACCAACAAGTGGAGCATAGAGCCTTCTCATTCTGCTGGAACAGCTCGGTCCTCCCCAAGGTGACATGTTTTGCTTGGTTAGCATTAAGAAAAAAGATTCTTGCAAGTGAATAATTAGAAAAATTACAAATTGGTCAGTCATTCAACTGTGCCTTATGTGATAAAGAAAAAGAAATAGTAGATCACTTTCTCTTACAATGTCCTTTTGCTCAATAGTGTTGGTTCTTTGTTATGAATAAGATAAACATAGTTATGCCACTTACTAATACATTATGGGGCATGTTCTAGTCATCGCCTACTCTCTTTTAGGTGTCTCTGTTTGCATTCATTTAGAAAAGTACTCCATCTATAGTTATATGGTCTATTTGGTGGGAGAGAAACAAGCAAATATCAGATAGGTTGTTACTCATTTGCAAATTATATTGGAAGGTATTGAGAAATCTGTTTCTGAATTGGTTAATGCTAATAGACAATGGAATGTCAATGGCAACCCTCTTTTTACTCCTTAGGATGGTAACATTATTAAAGATTGGAGAGAGTTGTCCATTGCCTCTATACCTACTTGGGATAATCTTAATAAATGGAAAACGGACAAATCAAAAGTCAAATGGAAGCCCCCAAATCCTAACTATGTGAACTTGAATTTCGATAGGTCTTCAAGAGGTAACCCGGGTGATTTAGGTATTGGTATTTGTATTAGAGATCATTTATGTTATTTGGAAGCATTCCTGGTTGCACCCATTCCACAAGGCACAAACAATTTGGCAGAAGCGCATGCACTTTTAAGTAGTTTAACATTGG
The DNA here is from genome assembly GCA_018584345.1 of Thuja plicata. Taxonomy (NCBI): domain Eukaryota; kingdom Viridiplantae; phylum Streptophyta; class Pinopsida; order Cupressales; family Cupressaceae; genus Thuja; species Thuja plicata. The sequence continues at coordinate 641,331 of MU223887.1, forward strand.
CAAAAAAAAAAAAAGATAGGGATCATGAATATTCATTCACATTGAGGGAGATTCAACTGTAATAATAAATGCGTGTATTAGTAAGAAATCTTCAAATTAGAAGATTTGAATATGTGTTGAATCAAATATGGATGCTCTTAGATTCCTTCAGAAGTTATTTTACCTCCCAAGGTTATAGAGAAGGAAATAAATTAGCTGATCTCTTAGCAAACATGGGTTCTGATAAAATAAATTTGGACTCAACGATTATGAAGTATAGTATTGCAGGCTTTCTAGATAGCAGAAATTTTTAATTAGGAAAAACTTGGTGACACGGGCCATGGTTCATGTCGTCATTAACGCATCAGTAATTAGAAAGGGATAAACAACGATATCATCACTTAAGATATCAAATTTATTATGACTGAATGCGATATATAAGTTGAGGAGACTTGAACTTTGTTGTGGGTCTGATATCAGCATTTGCATGTGCCAAGTGGCTTATTATCACATGATGCTTCGTACGTCTAAAGAAATCTGCATTACCTGTGTCCAGTTTATGATGATAGCCAAATAAACATGTATTTAATATCACAAAAATCAAGGAACTTGTATTCATGAATTGTGTAAAGGTCTCAATATGGATAGTTCATTCTTCCTCAGAACCTGGGGACTTGCATTTCAACTTTTTAATGACAACCATGGAGTACAAACTGCACAATCACAAGATTTCTTTGAAGGTGGAAGAGTGGGAGTTTTCGTTTGAAGACTATATTAGTGACGAGCAATTGGACCAAGCTTTTAATATCCATTGTCATCATTGTAAAAGGGTCGTCAAGAAATTGGTGGGTCGTGATGTGTTATATCCACATGTTAAAATACTCATTTTCTCATCCCAGCTGATTTCAATCTTTCTTTCAAATGCATTGGATTTGTTACAATCATGGAATGCGATTAAAATGGTTAATCCAGATTTCATCATAGGCAATAAGCTATTGGTTGCAGTCCAAAGGTACGATTTCTGGAAAGGGAAAGCGTTTATTGGTGGCCTTTTTCCAAGGCATTTTCTGGTGAGTAAGTAAATTTATATTACAGTCTATAACAACATAATATTATCTCTAGAACACCAGAATGTGCGTCCCCTCCAACAAAGTCTTGCAGAATATAGGCACAACTATGGATTCAGAGACAAGGAGTAGGATTTACACCAAGGTCCGTGCTCTTGTAGCAATTATGGGGCACAAGCATGAAGTAGGTATTATCAGCTCATGAGAACTCACCAGCAGAGATCGTAAGGCTTCAAGGCAGAGTTGAGCCTTTTGATAGTCCCTTAGGGGTCACATCTCTCCTTACAAGCGCAACATCTTCTCTAGTAAATGTGATTAATGATCTTGCAAGTTCCCTGTAGAATTTAAGCACCACTGAATGTCTTCGAGCTATCTATGAAATGGGTGACCTGGATGTTCAGCCTATGGAAGAATGAATGAAGGCAGGTTATTATCAATTTGCAATTTTGAGCATTTATTGATTCCCATGGTATATAATCAACTCTGGATTAGGATCTTTTTGTATTCGAGCAAAGGGCTTTAAGAGTTCAATCATGCTACATGACTGTTAAAATGGAAAATAAATTCGAGACAGGAACAAATTAATCCAATTGAGTAAGGAAAAAGGAAGATTATTATGAATCAAGCTAATCCTTAGAGCATACACCAAAGTGAAATAACAAAGGAGACAAGAAGTTTTGAAGGGGGAAAAGCATAAAAAAACCCCCGTGATATTATTAAGAATGGGCCAAAAAAGCCTAAGAGAGAGGAGGAAGAGAATGAGAGAAAAATGCTCATACAATGCTTCAAGAGAAAAATAAACTAAGTGTTGCAAGTGCATGTGTGAAAGAGTGAATAATGTGAAAAGTGAGTGAAGAAGAGAAAAGAAGCATCTCATATGTAGAGATGAGAAG
>MU223887.1:652593-715322 GCA_018584345.1 Thuja plicata
AGAACAATTGCCCAACTGAAATAGAATTATTTTTAATTTGAGGGACATACTTAACATCCCGTAACAACCAACTATTTCCATTGGCTAGTTTTAACAAAACATCTCCTTTCCCAACAATTTTAAGACACTCGTCATTTGCGAGAAAGAGCTTACCAAAATTACCACTTTGAAAGGTTTTGAAAAACTCCCTGTGCGAGGTAATATGAAATGATGTTCCCATATCGAGCACCCAATCATTTGCTGCAACTTCTGTTGTGGTCAAAATAAGAGCATCGCCATATTCCATATCTGCTCCTTAGATTTAACCAAGCTCTAATACCAATTGTAAGTTTTAATCGAGCAGATATAACCAATAAACATATCTAAGACAGCAATAAGAAATAAAGACAAAACACATAACACAACGATTTATAGTGGTTCGCCAAATCTGGCTACATCCACTCTCAATGCAGGGAAATATCTTATTATTGTTTAACCAATACAATTGTCCATAGCATGTACACATCTATTTATACAAATGCTTTCAACGATCAAGTGAAGAGTCTGGAAAGTGAATGGTCAAGTGACCGTTGGGCTTCACATACCCAACACCATGTAAAGCATCACAGGTCGTCCACCGCGTATCGACGGTTCACAACTGTTAAAATTGAAGCGAGACGATTCAGATCGTTTGGTCCGTCGAAGTGATATCTCCTCGCTGACGTTGCAAACAAGTTGACCTTTTGTCCTCAAAAACGATGTCCCTCATGCAATAAATCACGGATTCAGAAGGCACCGGAAAAAACTGCAATCCACCTACATTGTAATTATTATTCTCCATTTTCTCTACAGTGTAAAAATGATTTACCACTGCTCACCTCCGAGGATTGATAAAGGGTCCGCTGCACAATATTTTTAATATACTCCTTTCCATTAATTTGTATTATAAGTTTTGGGGTTTGTTTGGCCGCACTGTTACATTCCATCCGTAAATGTTTTGTTCCGGAGAATTTGAAATCACCAGCTTCCTACACATTGCTACGAAAGAAAGGAAGTAAGAAATCAACGAGCCGCATTGACGCTTTTAATTGTTCCATTTCACTTTAATCTCTGTCAACACTTATTCGCTTTACACGAATATCAGTGTAGGTAATGGCAAACATTTATTAGTCATTGGCAGAATACATGCGACCCTTTGTATTGAATAGACTTTAGTCTTCTTCTTTCGTTGAATTTTTTTCATTCCATGCGCTTGCATTACATAAAGTCCTAGCATTTTCAATATGAAATAAAAAAAAGAAGCTAACTTGCCTCTCTCCTTACCTGCATTTATGAGTAACTTCAGAAAATTTAATGAACAGCAAAATAAACACTACTGCATAGAGGGGGTTAAAAGACAATTTTTGAGATAATTGTCTTAATTGGAGATGGATAAAAAGTTATGCATTGTCTCAATTAGTGTCTTTAATCAAGCGTCTTTAATTATTGTCACTTAAAGACAATACGAAACAGAATTAATTTTGTCTCTTTAGAGACAATTTTGCTTTTGTCTAGTTGTGCTTTTGTCTTTCTAGAGACAATATTTATTTAGTCGTATCTATTGTCACTAGAAAGGCAATATGTTTTTAATTCTCAACTATTGTCTCTCCGGAGACAATATTAACAAATGTATTAAAAAAAATAATTTAATTTCTAATATTTTTTAAATATTATTTTAAACATTCAATGTTTCCAAATAGCAATAATAGAATATTCATTATAATTATTTTCAATATTTTATTCTTGCAAAACACTCAACAAAGTAGCGTAAAACTAACTAGACTAGAAATACCATATTTATGTTGTCTTACAAATGATGATCATTGCATAGGTTTTCTTCAACTGTGTTTAAATTTTCATGAATATTGTCCCTGCCTAATATGGAATTCATGCTTTGGACATCATCACAATACTCTCCAAAGTCATTGGTAATAGTATCTTCAAAAATCTTAGACACGAGTTCATAATCTGAGGGAAACCGAGGAGGTTCCTGCATCTCTGTACATCTCAAATCACTGTAATCCCATATTTTATCATATTGATCATGATGATCACTACCCAAATCATTGTGATCCCATTTTTCATCATAACAACAATCAATACACAGTGATGAGGATGAACAGTACATTGGCTGCATGGCCACTATTAAGTGGAATACATGACCATTTCTCTCATAATTAAAATGGCCTGATGGTGGCAGTGGTTGTTGAAGCCAAGCTTCAGTAGAAAGGCCGACATCATGGCTCCCAGACAAATATTGGAAATTCTTGTGCTGTTGTCTTCTACTGGAGTATCAGGAAGCCATTGAAATGCACAAGCCATATGACTTGATGGATTAATTTGGTTGTCTTTAATGTGGTTAATATCAAACAAGTTGCTTTTTAGTTGATGTTCTTGTTGCTGACTGTCGAAACAATTCATTCTAGAGTCAGGCAAGGAGCTATGGTTATACCTTGGCAAGATTTCACTATCATTAAGATCTTTTATCAGAAGAATGAAAGTGGCCCGAGGGAGAAGAAGACACCTTGTTATGTGTGGGAGTGTTAAGGAGGTCATTGCAACGATGTTTCTTGCTCAAACAAGATTTCCAGTAGTTATTTACTTCATTATTTGTCCTACCACCACTCTTCCTGCTATCAGAGACCATCTGCAAATATAACACAGAGAGTTTTATTTATAAATATAAAATCAAATTAATGTTATCAGATTTTTACAATTTAAGAAGTTGTTGTCGTTATTTCTAAATTTGATTGTGTAAGCATAAGAAAACGTAGATTAATCTATGTTATTCAATTGTCAAGGAGCTTGTGCAATAAATAAATAGTTATTAGATTTCTAGAATCTGTAAGTCTATTCTTACTATTTTCAGATTTATTTGTGTGAGATATTCCACTTAATGCATTGTTATAAAACACAAAAAGAGTTTTTGAAAAAATGATAATGAAATGTGATCTAAACTTGGTATAAAAGTTACACACAATGAATCTCTAAACAACAATGTTGTCTTACAAAATGATGTGGGAGTTTCTCCACAACAAAGGGAACATACCATGGATACAACATTCAACAATATTGAACATAGACACTAATTTCCCAAACATTACAGCCTTATATTTAAGTACTTAAAAACTCCTCCATACTATACATTTCCACCAAGTTCAGTGGTGTAGAAGAAAAGTTCATGATTTAATTACATGTTTTTAAGAAGACAATCAGAAGTGTTTCATTTTCAACATGTTGTAGCTGTAGTATTTTTAGCACATGCCATATCTAGAAAGACCACTAAAAGATGCAATTGCCCAGCAATATTTTTCAATGGAACGAGAAGCATATCATAGTCTTCACATTTCTTTGATAACCTGAAAGAGAAAAAAGAAGTGTAAGAATATAATATAACTAATAAAATGATGCTTCTCAAATATGCAAAACTCATCAATAGAGAAAACTTGTAGAGAATGCCACAGAAGATGCAGATCACTCAAATGAACTAGTTAGAATATTTAGTAATTGATGTTAAGGAAAAATACAATTTAGTAATTGAATTATGTCCATTCATTATATGTGAAAGTAATAATTAGTCCCGGAGAAACAAAATTACTGGTTATATAAGAGATATTGGCTTCATTGTTCATATCCTTCCATGTATTCACTATTCTATTGACTATGTTGCTATTGTGGGTTTTTATTTATTATTATGACTCTGACAACATTTCCATAGCTCGGATCATTGTTTTAGAATGATGATTATTATAAAACATGGAAAGCACTAGTATGAAGAGGAAAAGAAACACAAAGAGAGGGTCATAAGCATCTAAGAAGAGTCAATAATGATGTGAAAAGAGATAGTCAAGTTAGTGAGCTAACAATAGTTTTAAAGACCAAATGAAAATGCAAGTCCATGAAAATGAAATTACAAATGATTTTGAAGGAAGTCAGAATAATAATTAGAGATGAGACCACTATAATACACAATAGAGGGAGTCCCATGGAAACATTAATAACAAGATAGTGAGAAGGGTTGTCATAAATCAAGATCATAGGTCTAAAGTAGGGTATTTAGTAGAAGAGCATGGTATTTGAGTGTGCAACAGAGATCATAAGGAGAAAAATTTAGTGTTTGAAGGCTCAGAGTAATACAATAGCACCAAGTAATGATGACCTCAGAATTTAAATGGCTTCCTCTTTTATACAGAAAAAGGATCTATTGACATAATGGTAGTACTGTATAGTCCATATCACCAAGCAAGTATGAATTCATGGAGATTTAGAGCATATTTCAATGTGAATGGGCACCATTGACATGAGAAAACAATGCAGCAGCAAGAGAGATGTCAAAGGAATAGTGGGTCTATGACAAACCAAGAACATCCATGTCAGATAAAATAGTATTGATAAAAGGAAAATGGGTCCTTGACTTTTATGGTAGTGATAAGAAGAATGCTCAGGATTGATTTAGCAACACATTTTCAAGGTTAGAAAATTCATAATGCATGAGGTATAGTGAGTCTTCACTACCACGAAGGATCAAACTCTAAGTGCAATAGAAAGAAATCCATGGAACAGTCATGAAAGAAGCAGTAATCATACCTGGTTTTTAAATTCAACATTGTACTCTATCCATCCTCTTCCTTTGTGTTCTCTTTCTACAAGCCACTATTGTAATTGTGAGTGTGGTTTGTTCATCACATTGAACACCCTCTTCATTATTCTTGTTTCTAGCTTGCTAAAATTCAAGGATGGTTTCCTCCTGAGGTTCCAGAATGACAGTTGAATCTTTGTGTCTAACAAATAATCCATCTTGTTCTTCTACCTCCTCTTCATTCTCACTACCTGATGAGTTTGATTGTTGGGCTTCCTACACAAAATAAAATTTAACTTATTAAACTAACATAATACCTCTAATTAAATTATTTCATAAGTTATAGAATATTATGAAGAACTTGCCTTATATTCATGACCAATGACTAATATCTCCCCTTGATCTAGCATATGTTTTCTAAGGCCTTGGGAACCATGTAGTAAAGAAAAATTTAGGTCCTCTTTTGAAGCTTCCTTTTGAAATTGGTGAACCTACATAAGCCAATATAACCAAATTTATAAGGTATAGTGACTCATAAGATACAATAAACTCACAAGTTTCACATAACTTGTTTTATGAAATAGAAAATACTAAATATGGAAATATTCACTTACCAAGCCACCACGAATGCTATTATACCCACCAGATCCTAACTTATGGGATCCAATACTTGACACCCTGGCTTGGGTTTCTTTTGTTGTGTCTCGAAGGTGTCTTTTGGATCCTCCTCATGAAAATGGCCTATGGTTTGGATTATTGTGGGCCTTCCTCTTGAATTTGGCATCTTTCATGAGTTCATCCCATGTTTCTTGGTCTATGATCCAAGCTGGACGTGGATAACTCACGTCTTTTATTATCTTGGACCTTAAATTGTCTCATTTAGAATGAATGTATTTACACGCAATATCCATAATATTTTCCTTATCAAAACCAAGATTTCCAAATTCTATTATGACATCTTTAAAAAGTTCATATTTCTTAGCCATGGCTTTCTTCCTCCAATCTATTTGAATGGTATTTCCAAACAATTTCTCACTACGAGGATAAATAAAGTGAAATAATTTCATACCCATTTCATCCTTCAAGACATCGTCTTCTGAGGATAGAAAGATTGTAACTTCTTGTGTCCCTTTCGTGGTGACTAAGGATATTTTTGAAGTCTTAGGTGTTGACATAGATGCCCCTATAGGTACATCAATGGATTTTCATTTGTTTCCTATACTTACAATGAGATTGTGAAATTATTAGAAACCCAACCAAATTATGAAACTATTTTTTTAGTTTTAAACTAAATCTTAATTAAACGCCAAATATGAAACTAACAAACTGAATTAACAACTTAGAAATTAGAAATATTTTGAGTTGTAGTAGAGAAACAAGGTATGGCTATGCTTAAAAAAATTAAATAATATTCATCCAATTCAAGACATTCCAACTATAGTTATGAAAATAATAAGCAAAGAATGTATGACAACAATAAACAAAGAATGTATGGGCAATAACATTGAATAATATATTTGGCTCCTCTGTTTCTATAGTGTAACATCTCTGATAATGGCAGCAAGTTTTTTTATCAAAATATTTCATGTCTGAAATAATGGGAGTTCTAGTGCAGGGTATGGACATCCACCAAAGTACAGATGTAGTTCATGAGTCTGCAAAAATATATTTGTCGTAAGGACCATATGTTCTTAGTTGCATACATTTCAATAATTATCCAGGTTTGTGATCCCATCAATGCATAGATAGATATAAGAGGGATAAAAGAAAAAATGCAAGTATTTGAGGGAATATGGAAGAGACTATTGAGAATTTATATAAGGAATCAAAGAGATGTCTAAAAATAATGAAATGAGATATTTGATTGGTCTTAAGGGTGAACTGAAGATTGCATATTTTGGATGGTCTATTCAAACCTTTCATAAAAGGAAAACTCTGTGTGGAACCTTGGATTATTTACCCCCTGAAATAGTTGAAAACAAGGAACATGATACTATGGTTGACATTTGGAGCTTGGGAATTTTATGTTATGAGTTACTCCATGGTGTCCCATCTTTTGAAGAAAATAAGCATGATGATACTTACAGAAGGATTTTCCAAGTTGAGTTGAAGTTTCCTCCCACACCAGTAGTTTCTGTTGCAGGAAAAGACCTCGTTTCTTGAATAGTGGTGAAAGATTCTTCTCAGCATCTACCTTTATAAAAACTTCTCCAACATCCATGGATTGTACAAAATGATGACTCTGATGGTGTTAATGGACATGTCATCAACCTCCTACTCAAGGAATGAATGAAGGTTAATGAAGGCAAAGCCAATATGTTGGTTGTGGAAGAAGAAGCTGAAAGCTCCCCGAGTATCTTGAATGGGGATTTTTGTGATGATAGTTCTCTGTGATGTTTCAATGTAAAATACTTTTTGGTATTTTGGGGTTTTTTGTCAGTTGGCCCAGGTACATGGTTTGGTCTTTTTGCTTTCAGCCTTGTTATGTATACTCTCTTTTCTGAGCCTGTTGATAATCTGGGTCTCTTTCATAGTTGCTGGCTTCAAAGCCTTAGTCATGTATTTACAATCTTTCAACAAGAGATAGTTTTTGGTATGGAGATCTCAGTCTCCTTTTTTTTTTGTTTAGTTCACTCTCAGTAACTCATTTTACTAATAGTTAATATATTCAGGCCTTGTGCCTTTTGCCAAAAAAAAGAAAAAGAAATTAGAAATGAAACATAACATTAGGAGGTTTGTTTGAAAATTGAAACTGTATGGCTACAAGGACATATTCTTTGGTGCCTACAGATCACATAGAGCTAATTTTATAGCATGATTTGAAAGTTGAATTGCAATTTTGAATGTTTACATTGTTTTACAAAATCATGAAGATAGATGTTATGATAGTATTTACAAGAAAGAAGTAGCATATCACAATGGTAATTAAACACTATGATGCATTCATAGTAGAAGACCAGTGAATGTCAAGGGAATTTAGTACTAGATTCATAGTGAAATGAAGGTACAACCAAGAACAAAATGAGCAATGACATTCAAATCAATAAAATTAGTCACACAGTTAGATGTAGAGCCTAGACAATGAAATAATTGAATTGGAAAAGAGTAATAAGATAATACTTCAAGATAATTTTACCAGTTCATCTGAAGTAAGCCTTGCACTCCCCAACAATGTCCTCTCCCATAACTCAATTTTTTTAAGCATTTCTTTCCTATATTCAGCATTTTCAAGAGTGTCTCGTGGGAGCCTTAATGTTCTTGATTGTGATTATATAAGACTCCTCAAGGCAATTTGTTCAGGTGTTGGTGGGAGAATTCTGACAAAACCCGTACTTGATAGATTATTTATGAATTGTGATGAACTCCTAATAGGGGCATGCATGTCCATTTCATCAAGGATACTAGAACCATCCTCGTTTGATGTAGAAGGTATTTTATGGGGTATTTATCTTGATGCCACTCTTGTTATAGGTGTATCCAGTCTAGATGTAGAGGGCATGACACGTCTCCTTGAAATATCCAGCAAGGCACAAATATATATATCTTTAAGTGCTATAATAGGGTAAATAACATAATCAGCCCACACAAACATATGATTAAAACTTACTTTTTGCATAGCATTGAGTGTATCGAATGACATGATTGATGTAGAAGGCATGTTATGAGGTATTGCCATTGATGCCACTCTTGTGATAGGTGTATCCAATCTAGATGTAGAGGGCATGACACGTCTTCTTGAAATATCCTACAAGGCATAAATATAAATCTTTAAGTGGTATAATAGGGTAAATAGCATAATCAAACCCACAAAAATATATGATTAAATCTTACCTTTTTTATAATATTGGTTGTATCGGATGACATAATTCTATCTTGCATGCTTGGAGTTTCTCTAGAAATCTCCTATGGCAAAAAAGATCAAATAACAAAAAAATTAAAAGGGTGAAATAAGTTAATTAAATGCACAAGAATCTAGATCAAACCTTACCATTGGCATAGTATGAGATGTACTAAAAGGCGTACTAGGGGTTGTAATGACTTTGGAGATGACCTACATTCCAAAAACATAAATTAATATGATATAATACAAAACATAAGATAATTGAACCTATAAAAGATAATTTACAAACTTACCTCATGCACCTTCCCAGTAATGGCTTCCCCTTGCCTATTCCTTAGCATTTCAATTAGACCATTTAAGATCAATGGATCACCTGTAGTAGAATCAGGAGCACCCATAGGAACATCCTTGAAGAAATACATAATGACATAAAGTGACAAAATATTGATTAGAGAACATTGAAGTTTAATCAAAGAAAGTTGTGACGTTAGAGATATAGGACATTGTCAAAAGAAATAAGAACACAGATTTCATTGATGTTACAAACATCCACTGATAGTTAACATGTAAAGATATAATTATATTGCATTGAATGCTCACAACCATAATAGTCTACATGCCATAATAATACACTAATATTCTACGTTCCAATCATACGACTCTCTAGAGAACTTCTTTCTATCACTCGCCTTGGTCGTGTGGTGGGAGCTTTGACGAGTCACATGACCTATAGAAGAAATGTCTTTAATGCCATGATTATTATGAATCAAGTCCTCTTATACAAATCATCACATCACTTTACTAATTGACTGCATAATCATTCTTTGAACTTTATATTACAGACAAACATTCCAAGAATAATTTAACCTAATTTGCAGGTCATTGACACAAAATCAATTTTCTCTCTGATACCAAATGTGAGCGGTGAATTCTTTTTGTTATTATTTGATAAACAACGAGGGAGATTTATACAATGCATGAACAATAGTTACAATGTAACTGCTAAAATAGCTATGACAGTACTACTCCAGCTCAAATTTTAAGATCATTTTCTAAACTTTTCACTCATCCAAATGCTACTCTAGCTCAAGCTTTAAGATCATTTTCTGAAATTTTTTACTAACTAGATGAAAATAGAGAAATTCAAAATAACAAAATAGTAGCAATAATAATATTATAAAACAATAGTTGTGATAAGTAGGAGTAGAAATAATAATATTATAAAACAATAGTTGTGATAAGTAGGAGTCCCCGCCAAATGAAGAATAGAACAAGATTTGTTGGTACCTAGTAGTATTGAAATGAGTGGTTCCAAAGCTAGTGGACCTTGCTAAGAAGAAAATGATAAAACATGCCATTGGCCTTATTTTAAATAGTCATAATCTGAAGCTGAAATATAAAAGCACATTTCTAAATTATCAAAGCAAGACTAGGTGATGAGATCTGACAACAGTATTGTGTTATATTTGGCAAGATTTGTGTTATATTTGCCAAGATTTGTACCTAAGTATTGAAATGAAATTCCAATATCTGAAATATGCATCTTTGATAACAACATTATGTTTATGTTCCAAATAAAACCAGATGTGATCTAGGAGAACACTGCACTATAAATTTGAAATAGAATAAACCATTCTTATACCCAGTTCTTGAACCATTTCAAGTGAAATTTTTTTGCTCATTACAATACTATTGAGTGTACGCCAATTTTGTTGGCTATGCATTCTTTCTCTGTTCTCATTCTGGGTTTAAGTTTTATTGGTGAACAACAATTCTTGATTTGCATCAATGGTTCATTCGTCCAGCTCACAAGATAGAATATTTATCAAGTTTATGAAAGATAGATGGTACATATAGAAAGTTAGAAATAAATTATTTTAAGTCACAAATTTCCAAAGTAGATCAATGGGACTTAAAAGTACTCTAAGTGACAGTAGCTATAGGAATGCTGCAAGGAATTCAAACAAGTTTGTTAATGGCTGAATTATTTTGGCAGTTGGTAATTACTTTGTTCAATGATTTGTCACGACTTAAATATTGCCAAATAAAAGTAACGAGTATTGTAAACTCCCTTGTGTGGTTGTCGGGCCTAGTATAAGAAAATTATGATGTCTTATAAATAAGACAATTTTTTATCACTGGTTCATATCAGAATTTATTTTTTATTTTCTTTTAGGGACAGTGGGAGAAGGTACCGTGGTGGGGGCATGACACCTATAGTGGCAAGCATAATAGGGTAAGAATGAAGACCATTCAATGTTCAGAAACACGAAACATAGTATTTCAATATGTCTTCTTTTCAAAGAAGACCAAGCCAAGAGGGTCCCTAAATTCAACCTAAGAATATCCATTCTCCAAAACGTTTACCTATACATACTTTTCACTTTTCACTTTTAAGGCATTAATTTGCAAAATTTTAAATAGAAAAATAGTGCCACCCAATAAATATCACAACCTTGTTCAAAAGGCTCTCATGCAGTGGGTAATGAGACTCTCTTTGAAGAGAATCACTCAATTAATACAGATGTCCGATCAAAATTTATCATATTAAGAGTGTAGGAAAACTTACCCCAGACCTCAATAAAGGTTGTAAAATAATCTAATTCAAAATTTAACCTAGAAAAATAGAAAACTAAAAACATGATTTTACTTTTGTAATCAAAAGAATCTAGACCTTCAAGCTAATTAGCCTCTAAGCCAATTCTAGTCTGTCATTGCGAAGGGATTTTAAACAAGGGATGGATGCAATGGTTGAAAAGTGGACACTACAATTGATGAACCCTTAAATGGTCAATGAAATGACAATATCCTTCAATCATATTCATAGATTAGAAATGAGAAAAAAAATAGTAGATTCATCAGTGAAAGGATGTCACTTTTTTTGGGGGGGGAAATTATATTTCAAACCTCTCTTGAATTGTAATATAGCACTGAGACCTTGTTGACACATACATACAGCTAAACAGACAAGACTCTTTGAAGGTGATTATATGATTTGTTACTTATATGTAAAATAAAATATTATACGAATGTGCATAGTCTAATACTCATGGGTTCTTTGCAGGAGAGTACGAGAGAGGAAAAGAAGTTTCAAGAAAGGCACAAGGACCAAAGAGAAGACATAAAGAAACCAAAGGTATGGGAGTGTTTGATTGGAAATTACCTTTTGATTTGATTAAAAAACATAATAACTTTAACATGTAAAGATATAATTATATTGTATTGAATCCTCACAACCATCTTAAAGTGAACATGGTGATCAAATAATGTCATCCTCACATGAAAATTCCTCATCTGATGGCATAGATACCCCATCATTAATGGGACCTAAATCTACAAATAAATTAATACTATCACTTTCATGGTATTCATCACCTTCAAATATCGGTAAATGAAAATCAATAAATTCATCATCTTCATGGACCTAATGCCCATGTGCTTGCTCATGTCCATTAAACTCTTCAGTAAACTCATCATGATCTTCATCTTGGTCATATGCATCACCGACAATAAAAATTTCATCATCTTCGTCTTGGCCATCTATGTCTTCAGGGGGGAATTCTATGTCTTCAAATAAATCATGGTCCTCTATGTCTTCACCAAATGTTACTCTTCATCCTCTTGGATCATAACCAATCACAAATGACCATCTAGGTTGTTCTAAATTAGGAATGAGAAAATTCTGATCAAATTGATTTGGAAACACATAAGGTTCAGAAGTGGCTTCAAACCTAGATGCATTAATCATATAGAATCCAAATTATTGTGCAGAAAGATAGTTTTTTCTTCACCCACTTTGATAAGCTTGTACCATTCAACACGAAAAATAAATTTCTTGAAAGACACAAATTCAATATCTATAATATCCTCCACTTCTCCATAATAGTGAAGTGTGCTTGTGACTGGTTGTCTATGGTTTGCATGTGAACAATATTCCACCTCAAATGATGCTGAAACTCGACAATCATAAGTTTGTCTCTTTTTGTCAACTTTTTTGATTTGAAAATGATGACCAAAATTCCGCATTCCTTTGTAACATGTTACCTAAATTCATATAAACTTTAACTAATTAGATTCAAGGATACAAAAGATAAAAAAAAATTTATTAAACATCTCCAATATGTTAATATATATGCATCACCTCCCCATTTTTAGATCCTTTAACAAAGTTCAATTGTTGTGATGTCACTCTGTTCCTCCCTTTTGTTGGCTCATGTTCAATATTGTCCTTTAGCCAATTCCATGAGCATCTCTCTGGCCATTTTCTTTTATGGCTTACAGGTAGTCCTCGAGTAGTGTTTTGACCATGTTTATTATATATGTTGGCCCATGCCTTTTCATCCTCTAATTTCTTTTGTTTAGCATACTTCTCCGTCCATTGCAACATAAAGTCAGAATTGTATGCAATATACAAATGTAATTCCTCCCACTCCTTAGCATCTACATTAAAAAACTAGAATTGTTCAATGAATTAATAATATTTGAAGCCATGTGTTATAATATTTAAGATAAAAACAAAATCTATGTATTATAAAATTTAAGATAAAAACTGCTTCCAACATTTTTGTATACCTTTTATCCTCTTTTAAGTCCCATGACCCTCTAAGTTTTCTCCTTCAAATGATTGAGGTTGGTTATAATTCCATAATCGCAGTGCTTCAAGGTATACCTGAGCTAAGTACTCACTCAAATGAACCATTTCTTGGAAAACTATGTACCCCTCAACCATGCAACCTTCTAGTCGAGCATTTTGCCTCACAAATTGTTTTAAAACTTTCATATATCTCTCCATGAGCCACATTGTTCAAATATGAATAGGACCACACAGCTCAATCTCTTCTACTAGGTGTACAAGGTAGTGCTATTGAGAATTTAAAAAGATTTTAGGGAAGAACATTTGAATATCACACATAAATAGTAAAATATTCATCTTCAAATACTTCAAGTCATCCTGATGTATCTCTCTAGATGATACCCACCTACAATTATTAACATGTATTACAATAAAGATTTATGATATCTTCAAAACTAAAAGTATTAAATCTTATAAAGCCATAGGAAATGATGCACTTCAAATGATAAGAGTCATGGAATATTATGCATGATAGATTCAAAATAGCTCAAATATTTGGATAATTTGTAAATAGTTAACGTGACATCATGGTCAAAAGTGCTTGGTATTACTGCAAGAAACATGTAATGTACAACTATTAACAAATATCCATGTTAAAATATGTTGTAACTGATATTATCACTCAGATATATAAATTTATAATTATGCTTCCAATAAATGTGACGTGATATAAAGCTACCTTTATCCAATTGTGCCAATCATGTATTTTTAAGCCTGAGAACTCTAATCCATCTCTCGTAAATAAGTTTTTTAATGTTTCACCAAAGCTAGAAGAAAATCTTATGCTTTTCATTGTATCAATGATGTTTTCTTTCTCTTTTGATGTAAAATTCCATGAAACATGAACGTATGATTTGTCTCCATGCATCCACATGTTCGGCATGATATTGGCAACATGCAGATCCTTTTGTAACTTTATTTGTGCTTCAAGGTTGTTCCATTTAGATGTTTCCACAAGCACTCTGCCACATTTTTCCCTATGTGCATAGTATCAAGCAGGTGGGCCATTGGTAGCCTCTCGTATTATTCTAATTTGTAGAAAATAGAGAGTCTTTTCATTCCTGGAAGAAAGCTCGTCCCTTCTTTTTTGTCATACATGGATTTCCACCTAGTAGGGTTCATCCTTCTTGGCTTCCTCATTTCCACTTCCTTTCCATTGAACTTATTTTTCTCATGCACTCGATAGCAATGATTTTGTGGTAATAATTGTCTATACTCATCATATACTATTTTATTAAGATATTTCGACTTCCTATACAATAATTTTGGCCCACACGATGGACAACCATGTTTCCCCTTTGTTTGTAGCCCTTAAATAAGAATGGAAACCATACTTAGTATATGGTACAATGAACACAATAATTACAAATGTAACTTATAATATATTACCACAAAAAATAGAGAGCCCCGGGGCATCATGAATTGTCCAGCTAAGAATTGCATGAAAGAGGAAGTTTCTATCATTGATAGGTCTTTATACATCATACATATTTACACCATCCCATAATTCACGAAGCTCATCAGTGAGGGGCTCCAAGTATACATCCATATCCTTTATTTGATATTTCCCTAAGTAAACAAAAAATTTATCAAGGTTTTAACTGAATTGAAATATATCTATATAATATTCAAGAAAGCACTCTGCATTCATGTATTCTTGTACCTGGTATGATAAGAGTTAACATTGCATGCTCCTTTTTCATTTCCATCAAGGCGGGAAGATTGTTGTTAATAATTAAAACTGGCCAAACAGAATATGTTGTTCTAAGATCTTGAAAGGGATTGACACCATCCATTTCTAAAGAAATTATTTCATTCCTTGGATCATTGTTTAAATGTGTCCATCTTTCCTCAATCTCTTTCCAATATTTGCTATCCGCAACCATACGCATGACACCATCTTGGCTTCTCCCTTGTGCATGATAATCCATATATTTTTCCAACTCCTTACATCTGAACATCCTCTCAAACCTTGGTTTTAGTGGAATGTGTCATAGTACTTTATAAGGAACCTTCTTGGATACTTGATCTTGCTGATACCTACATGTATGACACATTGGACATTGTTGCAAATTTGCATTCTTTCCATAGTATAATATATGGTCATTTGGGCATGCATCATATGTATTGTACTCCATTCCAATGTATTTCATTACTAAAGATACTTCTCTATGAGAATGAGGTAACTTATTTTCCTTTGGAAGTATTTTGTTTGCCAAAAGTCTACATGATGCAACAAACGATTTTTATGAGTATACACAATATTCTAAAATTTTAAGGCATCTAGAGCATTGATTTATGAGAATATTGAATTATACCTTAATATATCTGTAAAGCATGTGTTTGTCAATCCATGTGTAACCTTCAAGTTCAGCAACAACATAATTGTCACCAATATAGAAGTATCTACATTTGGGAAAAGAGGTGTCCTAGCCAACTAAGCTAGGGGTGAGTCAATTACTTCTTATGAAGATGTGTAGAAGCCTTGGATAAATTCATTGATACCATCCTCATTTATTTGCGAAGTGGCTTCATCCATAAATGTGTCTTGCTCTTCATCTTGAGAGTGGCTATCATCAGTGACATCTATTGGTTCTTCAACAATATTAGGAAATGGAAGTGGCTTTTCATCAAAAAAACCATTGAAATGATCAATAATAATGTATTAAATAATCTGCACATTTATTTATTATAAGAATACCAATTTGTTAATTATAGTGCACCTCTTCTATGTAAACTCCATAGTTCAATTTGTGGATACGAACAAGTCGTCGCTTCTTTAGTTTCCTATTTTGGCACCTTTTGCAAGTGCAATATATCTTTTCATTGAAGTATTCATCTGTCCCTGGTGTAGGTCTTGCTACCCTTTCATCTAAATATTTTGATCATGATGATGTGCAATTTCCCTGAATGCACCATGTACTATCAACAATAAGAGTACAACTTTTAACTCGAGTATTACATCTTTTTGAAGAGAACATGACTCTTACGTGCATTATATGTTACAACTTAAGAAATTCAAAACTTTGAAAATGTGGCTTTAAGGTCTGATAGACAAAAGTGGAAAAGTTTGTAACTTTTTATATAGAATTTATTAGCACACAAATTGACAAACAATTTTGAACTTTGAAGAGATGGGGTTTTAAGTGCATTTTCTTGTTTTGGATCACCATTTTCTCAGTCATTTGCAAATCATATGCATAACACACACATTGGAGGTTGAATAAATGAATTATTATAGTAATACATTATAACACCTACACCAAAGATGGAAATGTAGGTTATCAAAGGTTGCATTGATGCAAATATAGTTAAAGACCAACAACAATAACCTAATCTTTAAGTGCTTTAATATCCTCTTGGTAGCTTGAGAGAATATGTTACAGTGATTTGTATCATTATTTAAAACAATCCTATAGTAAAAAAATGATACCATTTGTCTTGTCATATGACCATAGTTTTTTATTAGAAAAAGTAGCCAAGACAAGGGGGCTGACCCGAACAGACATAGCTAGCATGAGAAGTGCAGACTACTAGAAGACAACTAGTACAATATAGGGGTCAAAACACCCTCACCCAATACCCTTTTTCAGCATCAAAAACTAGAAAATAAAACTAACAGGCCCCAACTCCATCATGGAGCTGGTAACTAGCCTACACTCCCTAACAGACCCTAGCATCACCTTGGAGCTGGTAACCAGTCTGTGAAAGTAAGTATCTAGGTACTTGACATTAAAGTAGGAAAAATAAGTAACAGTAAAGCAGGAATTAAAACTAAACCAGTAAGTAAGAGTAATCCCTAATAGACCCCAACTTCACCTTGAAGCTGGTAACCAGTCTGTGGTAGTAAGTTCCAAAGTAAATAACATAAAAGAAGAAATTACTTTTAGTATCAAGGGAATTAATTCTAAACCCATCGTAAGAGTTCATCAGAATCACAGTAATGCCCTCAATGGCCAGCCAACAAAAATCAAAGACAAAGAAAAACATGGAAAAATAGGAGGTTAATTGGGGTTTTTACCCCAATTATCTAGCAACGGCTTAAGCCAATCCTCTGCAAGGAATTGGAATAGCTTCTCATTCTTGTGTTCTTCCTCCTAAGAAGACCCCTTTTCCATTTGCAGGAGCTGGAGAGTGGTAGCCGCCGAGTGCATAACTTTCACCGCGAACCCAACAACTTTGTTGAAGCTTTCATTCAGGTTCTTAATTTCCTCCTTAACCACCGCCAGATCCATTTTAGAAACCGAGTCCAGAGAGGAAGCCTGAAGAGTTTTAACCTCCTTTTGGATATGGGAAATTTCATTCTCCATGGCCCGAAGGCTCTCAGTTGTCCTATCCTTAACCTCTGGGGATCCAATTTTGGTGTTCACCTCTCTCTTGGTCTCCTCAGCTGCCACCTGAGGGTTCGTAGACAGCGGGGAGGTCCTCTGCGAGTTTGCATTCTTATCTCTAGATAGCTCCCCCTTGGATAGGTACATGATAGGCATAGTGAAGCTGGCCGAGAATTAGGGAGAGTCGAGGATTTTCTTGTCCCTACCTAGATCTTGAGGGATTTTGCCATTTTATTTTTCCTTGATTTTGCTTTTTTCATTGTTTTATTGTTTCCACTGGTTCTACTTTTTTTAACCTCCTTCTCCGAATCTCCTGTTTCCTCCTCCTCTTCAATGTACCATTTCCTAACCGCTTTCTACTTGAAATAGGTTTTGGTAATTCTGTGGGACCTCCGTCTTTTCTCAGTATCTTCCCCGTCCTCCTAAAACTCAATGGTGATTTGGGTGCCATCCGTGGACCCAGCATTAATCTTTTTATCTAGGGTTTTGGATGAAGACGAGGGGTTTGGAGCACCCGTCGCATCCATATTCCCTTTGGTGTGGTAAAACCCTGTAGAGACACAATTTTGGGGGGAGATAGGGAAAGGTGGAAATTATAGAGGTGGAGGATTAGCCCTTGGTGGAGGATACAATAATTTTTCTTGGCTTTTAACTTTTCTCTAACATCTAAAACCGAGGTTTCAAGAGAGTGAAGGAGGTAAAATGGGAAGGATATAGTATCATTGTACCTAAAGTGATTAAGTAGGGGAAATTGGTAGTTGTAACAGGTGCCGAAGCGGCCTTCCAAGGTAATGTACTTCATGAGAATGAGGCAAACATCATTCCATGGGCTAGGCAACTCCTCCCTTTTAAATCCTCCACGGATTGGAACCAGAGTCTCCATTTTTTTGAAGAATCTCACCTTACCAGTGTCTTCACGGCTCTTTGTAATCTTTTTCCACTTTTTCCCCTCTGTGGAGAGCCTCGTGGCCTAAGCTATAACTTCTTTGTTAACCTCAAAGGTAATGCCATTAATAGTAACTTTGCGCTCCGTCCAAGTTTTAACTAGTTGCATGGAGATTATTTCATCACACCCTCCCATAGCTTCCATGTAGGGGTAAAACCCACCTTCCTTCAGATAGGTTATCATGCACTGGTTTTTGAGAAACCTGGCCTCAATCCTAGGGGGTTCCACCATAGTTAAACACCATCTATGCAATGATTTTCTCTTCAAAACCTATCGCTCAACCCTTATCTCACAAGTCTTCTTTTTCTCCATAGCCCACTGGTGAAGAGGATCATTTTATTAAACTAAATAAAGTAATATATCTTTAAAAATTCACTACTAACATTACACTCCAAAGATTAATTAATTGTCCTTTTACATTGTCGGCAGTGTAGTAGTATAGTAAGATTTTTTTAAGGTGTTTTCTTGTTTTGAGAGTTTTAGTAATGTCACAGAGAAGTTGCATAATTTGTGTAAATCACTCTAAAACATATTTTTTTTATCACTACCTAGTCCAATCTTTCCATCATAAAAATGGTATGAAATATTACATGTGCTACTTATTAAAGCCTAGGTTAGCATTTTATTTCATTAAAACGATACTGCAGGTACCAAAAGACAATAACATAAATACCTAGTCTGCCATTGCGTATGGACACCAAGAAGATATCCTAATAGAAAGATACAAAAATAAGTGTGTGGATGCTAATTAGGATCATTACATAAACATGGGTTGAAATATATGAAAAAATCTAACCCACAAAAAAAAATCACTCACCCAAAATAGTGGAAGAGAAACTTTTATATGCTAAATCTTCAACTTCAGCTTTCTAACAACCTTGAAAAAAATAAACAACAATCAACAAGTTGTGTCAAAAATAAACAACAGTCAACAAGCGAAGGCTGCAAAATTAAACCAAATTCTTCCGATTGACCAGTCACATACACACCAACAAGCAAACATTTCAATAAATTTCTCAATGAAAATAGATCGTAATTCATAAAGAATTAAAAATGAAATTGAAAGTATGTAGATAGCATCCAAAACAATTGAAAACATATATAACAATTTCTATATTTTCTAGAATGAAGAAAACTGTAAGCAAAAAAATCACAAACTAAAAGCCCAAAGTACTAATTAGATATGGTAAACACATGCAATAAATGGTTTAACTACGAAAAGAAACTTATAAATACTTGCTAAAATAGTTTAAAAGCTCTTATAAACCACTTTTGGCTCAAACAACTCTACACATTTTTTTTATCTCCACTCTGAAAATCCTAACAATTCCAAGCACATATTTGTTTTGGATTCTTGTAGAGAAAATAATGATATAAACCCTGTGGAATTTATTTTAATACCTACAAGAAAATTTCCACAACAGGTAAACATACTGTGATAACATATCGTTTTGGATTGAAGTAATCACAAGTAGCATATGTCTCACCTCCTATAATTTTATTAGTTCAAATCAACATTAGTGTTTGGCAAATAAAATCCTTGTGTTAGGGCAGTTCTTACAAATAAATAAAATTAAAGTTAGAATACTTGTCCAAACTCAAACACCCATATAAAAAATAATCATCCAAACAGGAAATATGCTTGGATAGACCTTACACACTAGTATTACTAGTTAGGAATGGATCATATAGCAGTATCAACTTTTGCAGCTATCAGTTAAAGTTTACATGAAATATTATTAAAACTTGAAGAACATGTTTAAAATAGGCACCTATAAAATAGCCTTACAGTCAAGTAAACATAGTTTGATGTATGATATATACACCCTTTTGGAAAAATCTAGAAAGATATATACACCCTTTTGCAGAAATCTAGAAAGATATCTGCACTTGGTAGAATTCCAAATTTACATTGAAGAATTCTGGAAAGTTTTGGCCACTTAGAAAGGCTTGGATTGTTGTCAATCAATAAGAACATGCTTTCAGGGTGAATTCCTTGAAATCCTGGTGACCATCCACAATTAAGAATGCTTAATCTTGATCACAATCAGCTATCAGGGAAAATAACTACCAGTTTAGGGAGATGCAAGACTTTAAAATTGGTGAACTTGGCGCACAACAAACTAACAGGAAATATAACTCCTGAAGTTGCAGGACTTCAGAATCTCCAGTTTTATTTTAACATTTCCAGAAATTCCCTGCAAGGCTCTATTTTGGAAATGAACAAAATGACTATGATATATATACACCCTTCCAAAAAAGCACTATGAAATATGAATATATATACACCCTTCTCAATGATGCCAATGAGAAAAAAAAGTAGAATTTACAGAAAAGAATTATGAAGCTCTACCACAAGAGAATTCGTCTTATTCTTCTACAACTTCCTATCAACCTAAGATTTCTAAGGTGGTATATTATCTTTTTTACTGAGCAGTACATCAATTTTATAAATACAATCAAATTTTTGGGAAGTAACATGGGGTGATCCCACAATACTGTGTCCCACTTTTTGGCCAACTTTGACACTAAAACAAATACTCTGGAAGAAAAATTCACTTTCAGACACCTATTGTCGTAAAACCATTAAGAATTTGAAGATGATGTAAACTAGTGACTTTTAGCATTTTGTTTCTATTTTATAAATATATTTTTAAGAAAAAAATTAGAATTTATTTGTATCCATTTTTCCTTCTCCTTCAAAAATTATTTTTCTGAAAAATCAACATTTTTCAGGAGTGACACTCCCTTTGATCAACATAATATTTTTTATAAAATTGATAAGAATGTTTGTTTTAAATTTATGTTTGTAACACCAATATCTAGAGAATACAATTGGTTTCACTCAATTAAGTTGAATATTTTATAGTTTGTTGAGTTACGAAGTGACATTAACTATAATCTAGACATAGGTTCACTTGGATCACTCTAGCTCCATCTCTATATATCAAAATTCATTTTTTCTTTTTTTGATAGAAAGGTAACATAAATAGCTATTTCCTAGATATTTTTCCCATTTTTTCCCCCTAATTTACTATTTTTCCAAAAGCGTCGAACAGAGAAGTCACTAAATGGTTATACAACCTATGTTTAGTAAAACCTAAAAAGAAAAGTCATAATAAACTAAACATATACAAAATCATAATCATTGGAAAGCTTTTTCTGAGTACTATCATCCTATATTTGGGTTTGTCAAATGAATCTATTTGATCCCACAAAAATTTAATGTCAAAATGATTTTTTGTCAGTATTTTGATGGGTGCAAAGGAGACTCAATTATAGGTGTGAGTGAGGAGTACAGAGATCATACCAAAGAGAGTTTGATCCAAGAGTCTTTTATCTAACCATTTTCAATTTACTCCTTCAAATGGGAGCTCTCAAGGCTTAAATCATCATATTTTCTTTTAAAAAGTGTAATTTCAGCAAAAATCAGGATGTTCAAAAAAGTGGGACACACTATTGTGAAACCACCCCATGTTAAAGAAATTAGGAACTGACCGACATCATGGGAATTCATTCCATTTTTAAGAAGCCCTCATTGTTAAATAGTTTGGTCTAAATGTGTCTAGATCCCTAATAAATCCAATGATAAATGCCAAAAGAAGTCTATTGCATTGTGCACACTGAATGGCTCCATGTCTAATCTACTAAAATTGTTTCATTTCATGCTTTTGGGGTGAACATTCAATTAAGAGATCAAAAGATATTAAACAAGAGCTGCAAAAACAAAGATTCAAATACCAAATCTTCCCACAACAAAAACAGAAACCATGAAGTAAAGAATTACTGACAGCACAAGACATCCAGCTGGGAAAAGATTGTTATCACTCCAAATGCTTCTTCTCCGCTAGGAAGTTCCTCTTAGGCTAAGAAGGAGGTTCTTTGTGCATTGTAGTCATGGTGGCCATGAAAGAAGCAAACAAGGCTTTTCTCAATGCACCTGATTTCTTTAATCAAACCCATGATACCCTAATGTGAAAGTTGCAGTCCAGGATTATTTGGAGCTGATCGAAATTACCAAAGACCAACTTAGAAATGCTTTGTGTGTATTAAAACAGGATGAAATTAGGGAAAGGGAGCACAATTAAGTAATGACTCTGCTCAGCGCCACCATCACTAACATTGAAACATGCCATGATGGACTTCTAAAGAAATCTGATGGAAAATCAGAGGCTGGGCTACTGAAGAGTGTGGAGAGAGTGAAATTATTCGCTAGCAATTGTGTGGCCATACTGGTGAACTCTAAATCCAAACTTGATCTTCTTTCTGAGCTCATCAAGGTGGGGTTTCCTTGGTGGGTTTCTGCAAGAGATCTGGGGATATTGAGAGGCTCTGTAAATGAGGTGAATGCAGATGTGGTGGTGGCTGCTGATGGGTCTAGTAAGTTCAAAACCATCACAGAAGCAATTAACGTAGTTCAAAAGAAGATCAGCAAGAGGTACATGATCAAGGTGAAAAGGGGGACTTATAAGGAGTATATCGAAGTGGTTATCACAAAGACGAACAAATTTCTCCAATCTTTCTTGGGAGCTTTCATAGAACAAACACTTTGTTGCTGTACATTTCTTTGGCGATTGAGAAAGAAGCAGACCCCTCTCTGTTTGTGTTTTTCTACTTCCTGGGAGGACAAACACTTTGCCAAACCACTTTTAACCTATACTTGCATGCATAAAGAACAAATAGAATTTGTTACACAGCGTTTCAAACCTTCTCTGAGTCAGTTGCATCAGGATAGTTGCACATCAGTGGGAAAGGCTGAGTAAATATATTTTCCAAAATCATTTTTCTATGTCATGTTAGCGGCCCAGAAGGAGAATTTTTAGTATCAAAAGAGGAGATAGTTGATACATCAGAAGGGATTTTTTGAACATGGTAACCCTCACAGCCAAAACAAATAAATATAAATAGTTATGCTATGCTACCAAGGACCGAAAAAATTTGCATCCACAACTATATTTATTAATAAAAGAAAAGACAAATTGATTATATACCAAGAAGATTAACGTTCCCAGGCAAAGATGGTAAAATGAAAATTAGACTGAAGACATTATGATCCATGAAAAGATAACTCCATACCTCAAACCTGCAGAAAGAAGAAATTTCAGAAGAAACTGGTCTCTGGAATCTGAAAAATCCACCTGATAAATCAATCCTGCATTGTATTTCCAAATGATTGATACCAGCCCCAATTCAATTTTTCCTCCAATGAAAATCCCCAGTCCGAGAGTGGTTTTTAGTTTTCCAAACTAGGGAAAGAGAGTATTAAAAAAAAAATCTGTAACAGCACCCATCCATGTTGGGAATGCAACGTGAAGTGGGTGGTCTATTGATGAAATTTTTCCATGATTCACGAGATGAAGGGATAAATTCCCTTCTTTTCCCCAAAAAATTTACTTCCCGCCTTCCTCTGTCTCTTCCTCCTGCCGTCCTCTACCTCTTAGTGTAAACGAAAATGCATGCACACTTTGTCGTAAATTTTAATTTAAGATGAAAATAATAATTTCTATTTTCATTTATAATAGTTAAAATAATAACCTAAATATTTAAGATGAAATTTTAATCTTGTCTTAAAATAATGTCTTAAATTAATCCTCCATGTAGTAGTGAAAGTATGTGAAAAATTGATTTAATTATATATTCACAATCTTTTACAGGTATAGAAGGTCAATAGAGTAGAAAAATATTAAGAAAGAGGATAGACATATAGCAAGTGTCAAAATGTGTATAGTTAAAATGACATAAACTTTTTTACATATTTTCTTTAAGTCATTTAGGGTTTGTTTTCTTCAACATAGCAATTCTTGTCCTCGTATTAAATAGTCTACATAATATATGATTTTTTAAAATATATTGTAAAAATTATAAAATAATAATTATTGAAATAGATAAAAGGAAAAAGTTAGAACATAGTTTTTAATATATATATTATATTTATTATTTTGAACTCAAATTATATTTATTTATTACAATATGATAATTATTAATATTTTAAAATCAAAATTATATTTAATTAAAAATTTATAAATATTTACATTGTATTCTATGTATAAATTAAATAAAAATATTATTATAACTTTTATATAACATAAATTAAAATTAATTATTTGTTTATGAGTATTAATATAATAATTAGAAATAAATAAAAGTATTATAATTTATAATTGTTTATACTATTATTTATTATTAAAGTTTTTGGTATATCAAGTACTAAAATTAAATTGAATCTGTTTGGCTAGATTTGGCTAACTAGTGATGGTATGTCTGGTTAATGGTGCTAACAGTTGGGTTAGACTTTTTAGAGAGATTTGGCTAACTAATGGAAATTTTGTGTGATGTGAGTGATGTTATGTCTCATTAATGGTGCTAACAGCTGGGTAAGACTTTTGAGAGATAGATTATCTTCCATACCTCTTAGAGGTACCCATAGCACACTAAAGTGTGATTGCTAGTTTTAAACTAAACTGTGATTGCTAGTTTTAAACGATTTGGTGAATTACTCCCTTGCGACAAAAGGAGCAGAGCATAGTTGATAGATAGAACGCGTACAACTTGTTTTTGAATTTAAAAGATCTTTCTTGGAGGAAGTTGATCGATACGCGTCGATGGAGTCTAACATATGTGGAATTAGTCGCCGCGTATAAATCCGAGTCGTGCCCATCTGTTCCCAGCAAATCATATAATCCGAAAAGGTTGGTGCTGACATTGACATATTAGACAAATCAAATATCAGGGTAAAAGTAGGTCAACATAGTTGTGCTCAACAATGGTTTTGAGAAAATACAGCAGATGAGTCCTCGCATAGTTTAGATGGCACGTCATTAGAATTCAAGGAGTGACCTGCTCATGCCGGAAGCTCTTCCTATACGTTATCCAAGTTTCGAGCTTACTGGAAGGAACCTGAAATTGAAGTCATTGCAAACATTAACCATATGACGTGTTTGCTACAGCTCAATAGATTGAAAATAAATCTGAAATTTACTTCTGTAAATTTACAACAGTTGGTTGAATATAATCCTTGTGAGAAACAGCTAAGGTTGGGCCCGGAGGCAGCAATGCGAACTGTTGAATTTTGATCAATCTATCGACCCTATAAATAGCAGTGTGTGTGTGTGTGTATCAATAAAAGCAATACAGATCAAGCTAAATCTGGTGTTTTTCATGGTTGAACTGATGGCTTTAAAGCAGCTTGTTTTGATTGTGCTGGTATTTGTTTCATTTTGTGAAAGTAAAGGCGCCACTCTCGTTCAATCTGCTTGTGAGTTGGCTCCTGATCGTAAATTCTGTGAGTCCAGTCTTTATGCAAATTCAAAATCAGTCCTAGCCAATCCTAAAGTTATGAGCGAAATTGCTCTCAAGATGAGCATAGCTGAAGCAAATATGATTCGGCAGTTTATTCCCAGAGTGTCCGGTAACTCTCAACAGAGCCAAGCGCTACGAGATTGCGGACAACTGTATGATCTTACTGTGGACTATTTGACTGACGGCTTGTCTGAACTGTCTCAAACTTCTGTAAAACAGAGGCAAGCAGTGGATGTTCAGAGTTACCTGAGCGCAGCCCTGACCAACCAGGTCACCTGCCTCGACGGCCTCAAAGAAGCAAACGTGAACCTCCGATCCTATTCATTCCCAGATCATATCTCTAATTGCTCCCGCTCTGTAAGTACTTCTCTTGCTTTGATAAGAAAGTATTGGATTGGTGGCGCGGGCTCTGTCAAAGCTTCAGTCAATAACCGACGCCTGTTATCTGACGGCCCTCAAGTTCGTCGCGTGGACGATGAATCGGTGGACAATGGCTTTCCATCGTGGTTGTCTCGTGGGGACAGAAGATTGCTTCTACAGACGGCAAGTGGCGTCAGCCTAGCTGGCAACGTGGTGACGGTGGCGCAGGACGGCAGCGGTAATTACACCACTATTACTGATGCAATCAACGCTGCTCCCAACAAGAGCGCAGACAGATTCGTGATCTATGTTACTGGTGGAGTATACGAAGAATACGTGCAGATTCCCAAGAACAAATACAATATTATGCTAATCGGAGATGGAATGGATGTGACTGTGATTACTGGGAATAGAAGCGTTGTGGACGGATGGACTACATTTAATTCTGCAACACTCTGTAAGTTACTGTGCGATTTCTCTCTGTTTTTGGTCAGGGATTATTCTAATGAAAACATTAGCGCATTAGTTTCTCCATAATACAGTCGTAGTAAGAGGTATTTGTGTTGTTGCAGTTATTGTTCATAATTAGCATACTAAACTAGGGGAATTGAAATGTGTGCAGCCACAACCGGGAAAGGGTTTATTGCAAGGGACCTGACTATTGAGAACACGGCAGGCGCAGTGAAGCACCAGGCGGTTGCTCTGCGAGTTGGTGCAGATCTCTCCGTTTTCTACCGCTGCAGTTTCAAGGGATATCAAGACACTCTCTACACACACTCACTTCGCCAATTCTACAGAGAATGCGAGATATACGGCACTGTGGATTTCATCTTCGGCAACGCCGCAGTAGTTTTTCAGGACTGCACTCTCCTCGCACGGAAACCCATGGACGGGCAGCAGAATCTTTATACTGCTCAAGGTAGAACGGACCCAAATCAAAATACTGGAATATCAATTCAAAACTGTAATGTTACAGCTGCGCCGGATCTAGTTCCTGTTATGAGCTCTTTCCCCACATATCTTGGAAGGCCGTGGAAGCAGTACTCTCGTACTGTTTACATGCAGTCTTATCTAGACAGTTTTATCAGGCCAGCTGGGTGGTTAGAATGGTCGGGAGACTTTGCCTTGAGCACGTTGTTTTATGGTGAATATGGAAACAGCGGACCCGGGGCAGATACTTCAGAAAGAGTTACATGGGCTGGTTATCATGTGATGAACAGCACCGATGCCCAAAATTTCACCGTAACTTCATTTATATCTGGTGACTCGTGGATACCAGAAACAGTAGTAACATATACCGGAGGCTTGCTTTAGGCACGAATTCTCCTTTCGATTCATCTTCCAAACCATCAGAATAAGAAAAAGAATTGGCAATCACCTTTTCTTTGCCCGTAATTGTAAATGTATTCAATTTATTTATTGATTTCAACGTCTTCTTCCCTGTATAGTTACCAACATCACTTTAAAATGCGTGTATGATTGCCGTGTCGTTAAACATGTTAAATTGCTTTAAGTCTACTTGTGTATTATGCAGTTATATTACTAACCAAAAAAAATATTGCTGAGATAAATTAATTAAGCTTCTCGCCTTCTTCATTAGCGGTTCACACTACCCTTTATGGAATAAATTGTAATTTCTCCAAATCTCAAGGGAAGGTTTTTTCTTTTTTTTCTTTTTCCTTTTCCTTTCAGGACATAAAAATAGATTGTTTAATCTAGAAATTTGTATGAGATATCTTTTATTCTTAATTGTCTTTTCATTTGTCTAAGATTTCTATATAATGAGACTATTATGGGGAATTCTTTATATTTGATCATTTGATTAGTTAGCCCTTGATCATGTGATCAAGAAGTTCATATGAGGCCTTGAATCCATAGAAAAATTACTTGTATTTGTTAATACTTTGTATTTGCATAGCAATTTCTGAGTTCAATAATTTGTAAAAGCAACAAATTATGTGAAGTATTAATTGCCATTATTCAGGAAAACAAACAATTTCGCTGACAAAACAAATCACTAATTTTTAAAGTTTTTATTGTTTAATTTATGTCAAAATCAATCCTATTCCAAGTAGAAGAGACTACACTATAGTAATAGACGTAGCTACAAATTAGAAGAGATTAAGAGTTTACAAGAAAACCATCCAAGCAATACAATTTGTTGGATGGAGTTTAAAAGGTAATTAAAGATTTGAAATTTCAAAATAAAGACATCCCTATTATTAAGGTTTTTATGCCATCTCAATAAGTAGGTGCATATATAAAGAAGCACGTATGAGGTTGATACAAATAGATTATCTAAACTAGACTTTTGCTTGAATATACATGTGATCTCTTCTATTCTTAGTTTTCATTTGATTTGTATGAGTCCTCTATATATTAAGGCTATTGCAATGATATTTTTTTTTCTCACCATTTGATTAGCTAATATATGATCATTTGATCAAGAAATTTTTGCAATCAACTTGAATGAATAAAGATTCATGCATACATCAAAAAATAATTATCAATTTGTATTTATGTATGTATGTATGTATGTATGTACCTATATATAGATATATACATATACAAAAATACACATACATAGATATAGATATAGACATGCATATGCATATCCATATACATAGGTAAATTGTAAAATGAAATGATAGTTTTATGAAGGAAAGTTAGAGATTAAAATATGATTTATATAAAATATTAATACTTTTGAAAATTCATAAGATGAATATTTTTTTTAAAAATGTGTTATTTATATTATATTTAAAAAAAAATAAAGCACATTTCATGACTATGTTTTTGACTAATATTGCATATATATATTTTTTAAAAGAGACAGATAAGAAAATAATATTTAAATACTTTATTTCAAATGTAGGTAAGTTTTTGAATAGGGGAAAACATTTTGAAGGGACCTTGAAGCCCTTTACGAAAATGAAATCCAACCAAAAAATAAATAGATGCTAACCAACCACTGGATAATATCTAACAAAAAGCAACCAAAAAAGGGGACCAAAGGCCCAAACAAGTTATAGTGTTTTCATTAAATCTACATTCTTGTGAATAATATCATCATTAATGTTGCAGACCTTGTTAATAATATTGTCAAGGAGACTTTGTTGAACATGTAGGAGAATTGAGGGGGGGTGGGAGTGAGTTAGTTGCCAATAAAACTTGCAAACTTTAATCAATTCCATCAAACTTAATTTAATCCATAATCATTGAAAGATATAAACATGAAAGAGAACATAAACCATCATACACAAGGAACACCAAATTTACATGGAAACCCTATTAAGGGAAAAACCATGGAGAAGATTAATTTTAAAGTTTATGAACACCTATTAAGATGACATCGGTTAACCTGTGATTTTTGCAAAGAAAGACTCACTACCATGGGGTCACTACGAAAGGGCTCACTACTCAAAGAAAGGAGGCTCACTATCAAAGAGCTCACTACCTAGATGAAGAAGGATAAAAGAGAATAGATCCACCAATGATGTACTACCACAACACAACTAAATGATTTGTAGATACCTTTGGCTCATTACTTTAAATAGCTAGCACACGAAAGTCTACACTACTCTCCACTACACTTCAAACTACTTCCTACATGCAGGAAGATAGATCCTCATTCATACATCTTGTCATGCATGCACACACTTACACAACACTCGCACAATTAAACACATATGTCACACCCTTTCCTCAATAATTCATCCTTTGTTTATATCATCCTTTCATTTATGAAGTTTCCCTTTGTCAGCTAGAAAATTAACAGAATAAAATTTTAGTTAGGTTAGCACTAAACATTCTCGTAGTGGATAGGAATGAGGATCTGACCACAACAATCCTTTTCTAGGAACAAAAAAAATATTATGCATGTTTCATTTCATCTTTCACTCAATGAGAAAATTAATTGAAGTGTAAACACCTGAGGTTGGCCAAACCTAGAGTAAGAACATCAAAATTTGAAACTATGTCTCTGAAAATCAAAATCTCATGCAAACTAAAATGAATGAAGCTAGGGACATTAAAAATCATATCCAAAACCAAAACATCTGAAACCACCACACATAGAAATGTGAAGCATGCATCTCATGTAGAAAACATTGTCAACCGTAGTCATACTTAGACAAATACCAACTCTATTATGCTACAATCCAAAGAAAAAAAACTTGAACCTAATATTGTTAACATCATCAACAAGAATAAAAACATGTTAACATCAATTCCAATCATACAGACCCATGAAACATCCAAACTTACTCAACTAAAAACTCATTCTGCTCAATCCTGCAATAATATCCCCCTTTTTCATTGATGGAAACAGATCAACAATAGAAATAGAAACAAAATTATTCAAACCAAACTCTTTCCTCTAGATATCACTCATCATCCCCATTTGACGTCAATGAAAAAGGAATTATATAAAAAATATTTACTCATTTTTCACAGCTCCCCCTGAGATATGCATATTATCTCAAAACTATATTTAGCTCCCCCTACAAGGAAACCACCATCATTAGTCTGGATCCAAGAATACGTAGGAAGTTCAATGGACTAATGAACTTCCATATGCATCTAGCTCTATAAGGAGGGGAAATCACCCCCCAATTTCTCCCAAAGGTACTCAAAAGTATCGTTAGATAATGTCTTGATAAAAATATCAACAATTTTCTCTTTTTAGGTACATACTCAAGATCTAACTTGTTCTCCAAAACATTTTCCCTTATAAAGTGCTACTAGATTGAAATATGTTTTGTCCTTGAATGTAGTACTAGGTTCTTGGAAATATTCATTGCACTAGTATTGTCACATAAGATACAAGCGATCATCAAAAATTATTCCAATATGTTTCAATTCTATTTATTCATAGTATTTGTGTATAGCATAAGAAAACAATAATATATTGTATTTCAACAATATATAAGGATAATGAATCCTATTTCTTGTTTGAGCAAGAAACTAACTAAGGTCCAAAGAAAATTACACCTCCACATGTACTTCTACTATCATCCGCACATCCAACCCAATCAGCATCTATATAAGACATCAAAGTGAAGTTTGATTTTCTAGGATACCATAGTACATAGTCTTATGTTCCTTTCAAATATCTAAAAAAAATATTCACACTAGCAACATGTATTTCTCTGGAATCTTGTTGAAATATGGCTATAAGATAAACAACATGCATAATATCTAGTCTAGTAGTACTCAGGTATAACAATCTGCCAATTATTTGATTTGTATTTTCTCTCGTTAGCCTTAGGAGATTTAGCATCTTTACTCAAATTACAACCAGTAACCATGGGAGTACATACTATTTTAGCATTTTCCATCCAAAACTTCTTCAACATTTCTTTGACATACTTTGATTGTGAAATAAAGATACCTTCACTTTTCTTATTAACTTGCAAAAAACTAAAGAACTATATTTCCCCAATCACAGATATTTCAAAATCTTCTTAGATTTCATCAGCAAAATTCTTATACATACCTTCAGTTCCTCCAAAGATTATATCATCCACATAAACAACTACAATCAGGATATCATTTGATTCAACCTTAGAATAACAATTACTATCACCAGTACCTTTTTGAAATCCTTATTTCAACAAATATTGGTCAAGTCTTATATACCAAGCTTTAGGAGATTTCTTCAATCACTACAATGTCTTCTTCAACTTGCAAACCATGTTTGAATCATCCAATAACTTGAGAACTTTGGGTTGCTCTATGTACACTTCTTCTTTCAATTCTTCATTCAAAAATGTAGATTTCACATCCATCTAAAAAAAACATTAATTCCTTATGTTCTGCGAAAGCCAAAAACATTTTGATTGCTTCCATTCTATCTTAAAAAGTATAAGTCTCGTAAAAATCAATTTCATCCACCTGTGTATAACCTTTACATACTCTTACTTTATTTAGCACTATGTGTTCATCTTCATCTAATTTGTTCGAGAATTGATGCAGGAGCATCCTAAGATTCTTGGAAATCCTGTATCAAACAAAAATAGGTTTGCTTTTGGATTTTTTTAGCTTAGAGGATTCCTCGGTTAAGTACTCAGTTACTCGGTTTCTTGTTGATCAGTGGTTGGTCGAATCAATGACTAAGCTCAATGGTATTCTGCTCGGTGGTGTTGTTCGGTACTCGGTCATTGTTGGTGGCTCGGTTACTATTGGTGTCTCGGTGCTTTGTGATTTCTGCTCAGTTTTTTCTCTGAGTAATTTTAGTTGACTCAGTTCTATGTTGCCTAGTGATCTTTGTTTCTCGGTGGTCTTCTCACCGACTGGGTTTTGGTTTGTTAAATCTCGAGGCTGACCTTGTGTATTTAATTTGGGTCACGACATTTAATTTGGATCTCTCATTGGGGATTGTGTGGACCTAAATGTGGGTCGTTGGCTTCTCTAATGTTGGATTTTGTGACCAACTTGTTGGTTTCCTCTTGTATTTAAGTTGTATTTTGTTCTTAGCTTGGAATGAAAGCTGGATTCAGATATTATATTTGAGATAGGATCTGTGTGTTAGATCTGAGAAGTTGGTTAAGGAGTTGTATGTCTTGGCAGAAGGTAAATGACCTGATGCTTGTAGAAGATCTGTGATAGATCTTAGAGTTATATCTTTGAAATTGGTTGTAATCGGGAAGGCCTTATAGCCCGGCATGTTGGATGTAATTGATTCTTTGTGATAATATAAGCTGAATGTTGATTATATTTATGTGTTATTGGTTGTTTTCATTGTTGTTTCTTTTGGCTGCAAGTTTGGACAGTCTGTTATTGGACCCTCCGATCTTGACTGCATCATATAGTATTAGAGCTAAGTTTCAATCACTGGAGGAGGAGCTAGGTTTTTTATCGCAGGAGAATGATGGATCAAAGATACCTCTGAAGAAGAATCATGAGATTATAGAGGAAGAACCTAAAGTAGAGTTAAATCTTGAATATTTCCAAGCTTTGTAGAAGCAGATGCAAGATCTGCAAGAGGAGTTGCAAAGAAAGTGCATCTAAAGAACACCGAGATAATGGTGAAGAATCTTAAGAAGAAGATCATTTCAAAGAAGCTGTAGAAGATGTCAGAGATCCAAAGGAGGATAGATTTCTTAGAGTTGTATCTAAAATTAGGAAAAGACCTAAGATTGAAGCTTCTAGGAGAAGTTATAAAATTGGAAGGCAAAGATGGAAACATTGAAGATGAAAGATGATGAGAACATTAGAGCATATTCACAGAGAATTACTAAAGTTTTTCTTGGCATAAGGAACTCTGGAGGTACTTATGGTGAGGAAGAAGTGATTGCAAAAATTATGAGATCCCTGACACATGTATACAAAACTAAAGTACAAGATATAGAAGAGATTATACCTTTGACACCTAACTTCAATAGAGAGATGTTGATTGGGAAATTGACTACCTTTGAGGTCGCAGAATTGGGATATTCTCTACCTAATGTTGAGTCAGCATTCAAGGCATTTGTGCATAGAAACAAAAAGACTTTATCAGGAATTGCAAGCACCAGCAATAGTGACTCGAGAGAAGAACTTGGAGATTATGTTGATGAATGGGAATAGATACAAGGAGAAGAAAGAAATCTATGTGAAGTTGTGGTCCTCATCGCAAGAAGAGAAAAGAGAGGTAAAGGTAAATTTGAAGGAAACTTACCTTTGAAATGTTTTTCATGCAACAAGATAGGTCACTTTGCGTCTCGATGTCCTACAAGAGTTCCAAAGCATAAACCTAAGTTTTATAAATCTAAGTATCCAAAAGACAAGGAATTTTATTATGTTAGTGAAGGTGTTTTAGATGATGAAGCTATTGACTATGATGAGATTGGATTTATTACTATTAAGGATGATGAACCTTTACATGAAGAAAAAGCCTTAGTATCCTGTTTTGAAAATAAATCTAAATGGGTTACTGATAGTGGTTGTTCACATCATATGACTGGAGATAAAAATAAGTTTGTTAGTTTGAAAAGATATGATGGTGGTGTTGTAATATTTGGTGACAATAATCCTAAGCTTATCTTTGGAGTTGGATCTATTTCTCTCGATGGAAAAACTAATACTAATAATGTATTGCTTGTTGATGGACTTAAACATAATTTGTTGAGTGTTGTACAGCTAGTGGATAAGGGTTATCAATTTAAATTCATTGATGGGAAATGTTCTATCAGAAGTAAGGCAGGAGACTTGATCTCATCTGGTACTAAATCTAGAGGTAATGTATTTGAATTAAATATATATGAGGCTTCTTTTTTATTGTGAAGATTCGTGCTAGTTGGCTATGGCATAGAATATTTTGTCATGTTAACTTTGATAATATTGTGAAGGAAAGTGTGACTAATAAAGTAAGAGATATACCTAAGATTGTGAAACCATCTAGCATTATGTGTAGAGAGTGTGTTATGGGGAAGAAAACTAGAAGCATATTTAAAAGCAAATCTTACTCTGCGAAAGGAAAGTTAGATCTGGTACATACAGATATGTGTGGTCCTACAAGAACAAGTTCTTACTATGGTGAGAGCTATTTTATACTGTTTGTTGATGAATTTTCTAGGATGATGTGGGTTACATACTTAAGAGAGAAATCTGAGGCATTTGATAAATTCAATATATTCAAAGCAAAAGTTGAGAATGAATCAGGTTTGAAGATAAAATGTTTGAGATCTGATAGAGGTGGTGAGTTTACTTCAGACTTGTTTAATACCTACTATGAAGAGCATGGAATATACAGACAAACATCTTCTCCTAGGACACCACAATAGAATGGGATAGCAAAGTAAAGGAACAAAACAATATTAGATGTTGCGAGGACTATGCTGCTAGAAGGAAATGTATCACATGTTCATTGGAGAGAATTTGTTGGTACTTCTGTGTAGACCTTGAATAGAATTTAGATTAGAAAAGCTACAAGTAAAACTCCTTATGAATTATGGTTTAATCGTACTCCTACTGTAAAATATTTCAGAATAGTTGGAAGTAAATTTGCTATATCAAAAGAGATGATGAGATACAAAAGTTTGATGCTAGAAGTAATGAAGGAATCTTCCTTGGTTATTCTACTAAGAGAAAAGCCTATAAATGTTTAAATTTGAGATTAAGGAAGCTGGTTGAAAGTGCTAGATGAAAGGTTTCATATTCAAGAGAGAGTGTATGACTATGGTCAGATGTCAGAGGTTAAGGAGGTCACTACAAATCCTAAAGAACCTTTGGAAATTGATAATGAGATCGAAGATGAATCAAATGAGCCTACTAAAACTCCTACGACTCCGAGGTATGTTAAGAAGAACCATCCTAAAGATCAAATCACTGGTGATGCAAATAGAGGAATGATGACTAGTGATAATCCTAAAGGATAATATTTTGTCATTAGATACAAGGAAACAATTTTTGGACTATCGGTAACATGATAAATGAGTGACAACATTCAATCAAGCACAATGGACACTGAAATAGTCAAGTGCAAAGGACACCAAAAATAGACAAGTGTAATGGTCACCAAAAATATTAAGTGCAAGTGAACACCGAAACAAGTTTTCACCGATAGATAGTTTTCAGAGTAAATCGAAACCACAGTTTATAGACTAAACCGACAGATAGTTCAAAGACATCACCAAGAAAAGACTACAAAGAAACCTGAGCACTAGTCTACCGAGAGATAATTTTATTTCTGAGAAATGTGGATCTTGTTGACAGGACTTTATGACTGGATCTGCCAACAGAGGTAAGTTGTCACCGGGTACCGGGGTACTGGCCAACTTCTCCTATAAAGGTTGTCTGGGGAAATGAGATTCCCTAGGCCTCCAAGCATGTGAGATTTGGGTCTTGATAGTGCGGGGCTCAGTTGGGAGATGTGACTATTTTTTGAGGGGGATAGCTGGTTATCTTCAACTCATCCACACTGGGCATTCAAGTAAGTGGGGTTTCCTCCAAGCGTGCTTTCACTTAGCAAATAAACTTAAAAATATATTGCAGAGTTAAAAATATTCCATCTACCTATAGTTATGCTAAACATTCAAAACACAAACAATGCTCTAACACACTACACTAAATACTGAAGAAATATACAACCATCAGTTCATATTTTATCAGTAGCAAAGGAAAGGAGGTCGTTAATCTACTTTAAGTATCAAAACAAAGGACATGAAGAACACAAAGCATAAAATACCATTAACCTAGAAGACAGAGTGCCAACAACATCATTGAGAGAACCCTTCCTTCTTCATTAACATCTTTCCAGCAAGCACTGGTGCATGACACAATGGCTGCTCCAAGGGAGCATTTAACTAATGAAAGCTTAGAACTATGGAGCATTGAGCTCTGCAACTAAGAAATGAGAAAACCAGATTTCTATTAGCTATGGACTGCAAAATCATCAATTTTGCGGACCCTTGGAATGAGGTTGGACTTGTTATCTATACACATCTCTTGACCTAAACCTAACCTTAACTTATTTTATAATTTACAATATAATACATTATCTGGTGGCCGGTACTACCTGCACCACACTACAAAAGACCTCAAGATGGAAAAGGCCTGACATGTCAGAAGAATAAGACAAGAAAGATGGAGTGGAAGAATTGGCCTCGAGAAGAGAGTCAG
This sequence comes from Thuja plicata, assembly GCA_018584345.1. Taxonomy (NCBI): domain Eukaryota; kingdom Viridiplantae; phylum Streptophyta; class Pinopsida; order Cupressales; family Cupressaceae; genus Thuja; species Thuja plicata. The sequence goes on from MU223887.1 coordinate 689,203, forward strand.
GAGGAGAAAGAAGAAATTTGATCCCCAGGGATTGAGGCTACATGCCTCATAAATGGGAGGGTGGCTCATTGTCTCTGATGCGCCTGGTGTAACATTGAAATGGCGCCTTGGGAAGACCATTTGTCAAAAAACCTCTTGTCGAGTCGATGTGCCTTGTTACAATTACCCAACTTCTGACAACCTTCATTAACTCTCCTGAAAGTGACTGGTTGGCTTTGGGAACCGAGACACGGGTCACGTGAAGAACTCAAAAATGTGGGATCTAGAACTCCGGGATTTGGGAACTTGTGTTCCAAAAGAAAAAAGAATAAAAAACATGGTGTTGGTTGGATTCTCTGAAATCTAGAGAAATTTATTTCCTTATGATTTTTCCCAAGCTTCCAACACCTTTCTTAGGCCTTCCTCGTCTACGCCCCGAATACTTTCCCACCGGCTGCAGACAACCTCAAACTCTTCCTCAACTTCTCCGGCCCCGTTCCAGAATTTATCCACTACTTTGATGGCATCATGTGACTAGATCATGGTCTTTGAAAATCTAGACAGCTGGCCCTGATCAAAATCTCCAGCTTGCGGATACAGGGATTCCATCCGCTCATCAAACTTACTAAGGACATAGTCCTCCAGGGTACACATTTTGGTGGTGAAGGGATCAACTTGTGATACCCCGACCATGAATGACTTGAATAAACCCAAGGGATATTGGCCAACTATCAACTTCTCTTTTAAGGTCTTAACCAATTCCTTACAAACCTTAATTTTGAGGACAAGTCTGGAGTATTGGACCTGGAGGGAATCATATGATTCTTCTCCCAAATTACCAGACTCTATGGTAACCTCCTCGCCTAGGCTGTGGATCTCTTCCAACCCGGCTTTCCACTTCTCATATTTCTCCAAGTCTTGCTCCCATATCTGAGCGGAGCTTTTCACGTGGCTGACGACGAGATCAACCTTGTAGAGGTCTAGGAGGGACACCACTAGAAATTCTCTCATTGCTACTACCTATTTGGTTGCCCACCTGTCTACTACTTGCACTTTCTTCTTCATTATGCGTAGAGATTCCACATCGCCCAGTGTAAGGCCATGTTAATTCCACCACAAGCACAAGGAGATTGGTGTTTGTTTCTCTTTCCTCTTGCAGCTTCTGGCCCTGCTTTATGTACCGGGCCTCTATCGCCCTAGTAGCCTCTTTCAGCAAGTCTAGTTTGCCTTGCTTGTCTCTCTTCCCAAATTCTACCTCTGTTATATGGTAGTCTTTGGGCCTTATGGGTGTTGCATCTATGTTTGTTGGGTGTGTTACAATAACTGCAACGGTACTGTCTATTGGGTTGGTCCAGAGAGTATGGACAACCCATGCACTCTTGGGCTTCTTTACTTCGGCACTCCTGGCCATCATCTCGGCCAATGAGAGTGGAGAACTTGTAGCCGCCGTCGAGGCTTTCCTCTTCTTAGATTCTACCAGCCAGTAGGGAAACTGGGATGGCCTTGCTGCCAATACCTATTCATTAGGATCCCTTTTAGAATCTGGTGGCATATTCCTAGAGTGTACGTTGTCTTCAAGCTCCTTTTCCTGCTCCTGTTCTCTAGAATCTTTCACATTTTTTGCCATGCTAGCGTGTTCGCTAGTATCACTCAGGATCTTTTCCATGGTCTCAGTCTCTATATTTTTAGGGATTTAATCTTCCCTGGTGGTATTAGCAACCTCTTCCATCTCTTCATCTGGGACCTCTTGGTCCATTTGTTGTTGTTTTTCCTGTGCCTCATCAGTCTAATCTACTGCAATGTTCCCCTCCTCTGGGACATCTTCTAGAGGTGGGTGAGGTCGATGGCCAAAGTTTAATAAGGAAGCTGTCGTTACTACCTCACCGAAAGTGCTCTGGGGCACTTGGTCACCCAGAGTTACCAAAGGCACTTGAAGCATGATGGTTGGAGGTAGGGTTGTTCCCTCGGGTCTGGGTTCTCCAACCATCGATTTCTCATTTGTGGTCTGCCTTGGTGTATCCTTGGTCTCTTGGACCGGTATTCTTTCCTACTCAGGTTCTATTTGAATTTGTTCCCGAGCCTCTTGCTCTGATGTATCTTTTTCTATAAGAATTTATTCTTCTACATGGACTTCTACCTTATCCTGAGCCTCGATTTCTTCCACTGCATGACTAACACCCTGCTGAATTTCCAGAAGCTCCTCCATCGAGAAGGTGTCATCAAAATCATCATGTGACGGAGAGGATTCTGAAATATCCTCCAGTTTGGGAGAGTTTGAACTTACATCTACTAGAGTTTTTTCTGGCATACCGGGGGCGGCACTTGGTACAGGGGTCACAGCTACTTTCTTTATTCTTATGAGTGAATCCCCGGTATCTAGAATGCTAGTAGACTCCACCTCAAAAAAAATTTGTCTATTCGTCATTGCTTCCAACGAAGGGGACTCCGTCAGGCAAGCAGATGTCATTGGAGTGATTGGAAGACCGGCAAATACTTGCATGCTGATTTTCTTGCTGGCCAGCTTTGCAGACTCTATTTGTTCATGCAGTTGAGCCATCAAAAGGGTGGGAATCTGAGGAGGCACCTTGGGAACCTAGACTCCCTCTTTTTCTTTCCCTTTACTTATACATGCTTCAGTGACCACGGTGGACAAAGAAGGTTTGGCGTCGGCTGAAGAGGGAATGGTCTTCTTGATCATTGATTTCTTTCAGGTGCTCTTGGGGCACACCTGGGCAAAGTACCTATGACTTGATTCTACGATGGGGTGGCATACCGCTTCAATCTTTAAATCCTCTGGAGTGGCCCAATCCACTAGAGGGAGGTCTAATTTGTCTAGCCCCTATCCTTTGTATTCTAGATCTTCCAATGGCTCGCCATCTTTGAAACCCTTTGGGAAAGTCTGAAGGTCCAGCATTTCCATGAGCCCTTTGCTCATCCTTGTGTGTTGTCGAGCTAGAGATCAAAACTATCCTGGAAATTAGCCCAGAAATCTTCAATATCTTCTTTGTGTGGTTGGGACGCCCGAGGTAGTGTTGCATCTATCTTTCCACAGGGATCATAATTTCTCTGGGCGTGGTTGAATTCAACCAACCCCAAACTTTTCAACTTGTTGTCTGCCTCCCGAGCCATGGCGAGGCTACATGTGTAATTCCCGCAAGAGAAGGGGAATGGGACATTGGCGACCTTCTTCAATGTGAAGAAGGTGTGCAGATCCATCATTTGCCTGCAAAATTCTAAGAGGATAATTCTATCCCCACTATACCGAGGAAGAAGATAGGGCTTCCCATTGAAGCCTGTCACCCTAATGTAGGTGTGATGCTGAAATTGGATGAAGTACTAGCCGTAGGAGTTAACCAGTGTCATTGCCACCTGTGAGAGGTGGTACCCAGAATCTCGGGTAAGTGTTAGAATATTCTGGTAAATGAAGGCATCATTTACCCGACAGAAGTTTAGGAAACTGAGCTCCCACTGCAATTGGGGATAATGATCCCATGGTGTAACCTGGCCTGGATCGTTCCCAAGTTCCCCGGCTATTCCTAGACCTTGAAAAGCTGGTCTTTATTGTGCTAATGCCCATAGCACATATGATGTCATGTAAAATTGGGAATTTTGGGCGATGGTCTGTATTTGTGTATCCACATGATTACATATAATGGCCGCCCAGTTGAAGGTACTGTTGTGTGTTGTGATGTAGTATAGGAAATAATACACCCACGCCAAGAATTCCTGGGTGTGGGGCCATCCGAAGATCCTGCATAAAAATATGATGCCCATCTGAATGGGCTCCTTGAAATCCCTGTGGGGAATTTCCAACTTCATTCTTTTATAGTGTCTCTTTGGAGACTTCAACCACTGACTTTTAAGATATTGTTGGGAAATAATTTTGGCATCACCAAATTCCTTTAATGATTTGGCCCTAGTGATGACGATAGACCCTTTGAACTACAGAATTCCCAACCCTGAAGCAAAGGTGGGAGCATCCAATGTGACAATTATGGTGGGATATTGTAGTGGCCGGGCATCTAGAAGCATAACTGAGTGCGTGGTTGTATTGTATAGTACTGCTAGCTGCATTATTAGTTTCAATGACTGCACCACACATGGAAAGTTCATGGCCTTTATGATCCCAGTGGAAGCTAAGAAAGTGGCTATCTTATCCCCTTTGACCTTTAACTTGTAAATGGCCTGGATTAAACTTTGTAACTTGGCCCAAGTCCCAGGATCTGGGTCTGTCATTCCCTGAACTTTAGAGTCTATCTTGGACCCCGCAATACCTTCGTCCTTCAGATACTTGGAGGTTGAAAGTATCTTTGCTAACATTCTTTCCATCTTTGATTTTTTAGCTGCCCGGGTAGAGGTGGTAAGTAGTTCCGGACTATCAAGAGGAGCGAAATCGTCAGACATCTTCAATTAATCTATCTACAACCTGCAAGATCGGAGAACCGTCAGGACATATAAAAAAATAAAATTATAATTTTGGGAGATTCTTCACCCACCTGCACCCATCAAACATGTGTTAGTACATATATCAAAAGTTCCAGAGTATCTAGAAGGAACATGACTTATCATTCTAGAGCTTTGCTGACAAGGTGGCAAGGGAAAGCAGAAGACAAGGTCCCGCTGAAGGTCTGGAGTCTGAAAAAACTAGCCATTGCTGATGTGATTGGTGACAAGCCATACTCTAGTCAATGTGTGTTGGCATGTGGTAAGATGGCAGGTGGCGTAAAGATAGTCATGGCATTAATTAAGAAAAGTGGGCCGACATGGGGAAAAAATGAATGCAAGGCTAGACACATTTAAATGCCCATACATGGGAAATTAATCCCACCATCAATGTGACGAGATAGAAGAGAGAGAAAGCCTCCATGGTTCCAACCAGAAAGGTGTAGAGTTTGAATCATGTCGACTCTGTCTCAATGAGCTTGACCTTGGGAAGCCAAAATGCATGACAGAGCATGGAGAACTCACGAGCTCTAAGGGATATACAGGACATATATACATAAAGTACAAGAGGGCCAAGGGCTGAAACATATATACACACAATATACAAACATGTACATCATTTACAGCATTCACAAGAAACATGATATACAGTAACTACCCTAAAACAAAATACAGGATGTACATAATTTTACAACTGCACAGAGGGCGAACAACCCTCTGGCAGAGCCAACCCACCAATGGGTAGAAAACTAGAAAGAAACAAACACAAAACCAGAATGAAACAAACCGAAATGAAACAAAATAGAACCAAAACAAGCAAAACAAAAGCAGGAACCAGAAAACCTACCTGGGAATCTGAAGAATGACAAAGAAAGGAGGCACTAGGACCGTTCTACAACAACTTTGACCTCCAACACTCACGAATAGTTACCAATAATTGACTCGTAGTTACCCACTAAGCTTAGAGTAATTCACACTTAATTCATACTCAAATCGCCAATGAATCGCTCTAAAAACTCTAGGTGTTTTAAGCGCGGTAACTGTAAAAGTGACATGCAAATCTTATTTATACCCAAGGTAAAAATATAGTTACCCTCTTTCCCGCAAACTTTAGAACAGGCGATCCTCCAGACTCCGGGCCTGGGGATTTTGAACAACCATGTCTCCTTACGAGAAGGAGACATCATGGCAAAGAATCCTGGAGTCCAAAATCTGGCTCTAGAAAGGAAACAACCAACTCTGGAATGAGGTCCCAGAGATACGAAAAGACAAAAAGTGAAAACAAAACAAACCTCGTGGGAAGAAAAACCTAGAGAAGAAAACAAAAGAAAAAAAGATAAAGAAAACAAGGCAAGAGCCAAAAGCAAAAAGAGGGGACTTAACATTTTGCACACAAAATGTAGGGACAGGTATGCAGGGCATAAAAAATGGTGACTATTTGGAACGAATACCTTAGCGCATTTGAGAACCACAAAATCTCTGGTTAGCAAAACTAGAACTAATTGTTACTCAAAGCATCCCACTTTCAAGGTGTGAAATGTCTTAGAAAATCTGGCCATAGGTGATTCAATCCATGGTCTTTCATCAGTTGTGAAGTGTGTTCTTTGGAAGGAAATCAAGCCGATGACCTTTGGGAGAAGCAGAGAAGAGGAACTAAATATAGCTAATCCAAAGTCATCAAGTTTTCTCATTTCTCCCAGATACCAGAGTTTCATCCCATATTTTCTTTTCCTTGCTATTTTATTCTCTTCTAGGTGGGAGGGCGGTACTTCTTTCAACATTAAACTTGAGCTTAGCCAAATTTCAATGGCGGTACTTCTTTCACCCTTCCACCCACCTTAATTTGTTGAATGGGGAAGGAAAACTCCAAACCCAGAAAGAATCTTAAAAGTTTAGACTTGGGTCAACCAACTAGTGCAACCAATCTACCCTTGGTGTGTCCGATTACTTGTTTCCCTTAATTTTGATTTTTACTGATTACCAGACTTTCAGGGATAAATACGATGAAGATTACTCATAGTTTACTACCAAACTCATGAAATGACTTCGGAGACCGAACCAATTCCACTATGCTAACAATAGATTCAGAATTCAGCAAAAATGCGGAAGGCCCCATCCTGGAGACTAGATGTTATGGAAAGCATACTAGCCTACAACAAGGGAGTAAAACACTAGAAACATTGAAAAAAGAACAAAATAAAAAGTGAAACAAAAGAAAGGGGGCAGTCCAGGAGGACAGCTAGCAAAACTATTTACAAAAAAAGGCACCCCAAACGGGGACACTGGGAAAGAAATATTTACAAGCGAGAAGATTTACATATAATAAAATTTCGGACAAACCTGCCTTACTCGAAGTAGTGTTTGAGAAACTTTCCATTGATAGGGAATGGGATGGGTTCTCCATTCATGGTACTAAGACAATAGGTATTTTCCCCATTGATCTCTGAGATCAAGTATGGTCTGAGCCAGAGCTGTTGGAACTTGGTGTGCTTTCCTTTCTTTTCCTGGGATTTATCCCATAAAAGGACCAAGTCTGAAATGTGAAAGGCCTTATACTAGGCTCTTCAATCAAACCATCATTTTACCACTACTTGGTGATGTCCAAAAAATTTCAAGGCTGCGTCTCTTTGTTCCTCCATTCGCACCAGATTCAGGAGTTGAACCTCCGCGATGTTGTTCCGGTTGCTGAATTCCTGCATGAACTGTAAAACTGAGATTTTTAAGTTAATGGGGAACACTAGGTTCTGGGCATAAATAAGATGGAATGGGGATGTTCCCAAGGTGGCCTTAATTTGAATACGATCCACCCAAAGGGTGAATCTCAACTTTTGGTGTCAATCCCAGGGATTATGTTCTAACAGGTGTTTGATCACTTCAAGCAAATTTTTGTTAGTTGATTCAGCAACACCATTCCCCTGGGGGTAATAGTTCCTGGAGAACTTCAAAGTGATCTTTTGGTCATAGGTGCACTCAAGTAGTTGTTCTGAAGAAAATTCTGGACCATTGTCACATACTATAGCGAAGGGCATCCCAAATCTTGTGACGATGTTTTCTTCCAGGAATTTAATAACTACGTCTGTTGTGTTGTTTCTACAAGGTATGGCCTCAGATCACCAGGTGCAGTAATCAGTTATAGTTAGGATGTATTGGTGGTTGGAAAATGAGTTGGGGTTTATTTCTCCAATAAAGTCAAATGCCCATTGGGAAAAAGGTCTAGCTTAGAAAACTGGCTACAAAGGCATAGTCGGGTTTCGCTCACAATGTGCCACGGTTTGGCAAGTATGGCACTTCCGAACGTGAGTGTAGACATATTTAAAAATATAGGGCCAATAGTATCTAGCCCAAAGGATCTAGTGGGCAGTGATGTCAACTGAGCCATGCCTGGTCCCAAACTATCTATGGAATTCTTTAATTATCTTTGTAGCTTGGTCCCTATCAATGCACCGGAGGTACACTCCCTCATAATTCCTACAAAAAAGTGTGGAGTTCTCAATCATGAAGTGTGTGCTTCTCAGCCACAGGGTGCAATGTTTGTTTGGGGGTAATCCCTCTAGGCATCATTTATTTAACAAAAAGTACACCAGATCGGTGTACCATAGATCTCGAGTGATAGAATTCACTGTGTATGTCTGACATTCGATGTGGGGAGTCTCTTCTGCCATCGCTCTGCTTAGTTCCTAGCCTCAGACTATCTTCATGGGTTTCATTTATAAATCATATTCCTAGAGGATGGCCATCCATTTTCCCCATCTTTCACCCAATTCACTCTGCATTAGCAGAGATTTTACGGCCTGGTCCAGGATGATAGCATGCACCTTACTCCAGAGAATGTAATGTTGGAATTTCTTCACAGTGCGAACAAGAGAAAAGGCCTACTTTTCCAGTGATGAATATCAGACTTTGGCATTCTTAAAGGGATATCTCATGAAAGCTATTGGTCATTCTTCCCCTTTGACCTTTTGGTTCAGTACTGCCATGGCAGAATACGGTGAAGCAAAGGAGTAAATATAGAAAGGGAGGGAGTAGTCAGGACTAGCTAGAACTGGTGCCTTCATTATCGTCTATTTAATCTGGGTGAACACTAGCTTTGCTTCAGGACTCCACTCAATTTTGGTATCTTTCTTCATCATCTTGTTGAGTGGCTTCACGATATTGGTGAATCCAATGATGAACCGCCAGACAAAGTTTATCTTTTCGAAGAAAGATCACATCTCTTTCTTGCTGCCGAGCATTTGCAAATTTAGTAGTGCTTCAACTCTCTCAGGATCAATGGATATACCCTTCTCAGAGATAATATGCCCAAGAAACTTCCCTTCAGTGACCCTAAATATGCACTTCTTGGGGTTGAGGGATATTCTGTACTGGTGACATCTCTCACAAATCTGGGCAAGGTGGCGGAATGGTCATGCCTATCCTGGGAAAAGATGGTCAAATCATCCATGTAGATGATTATGCATCAGTTCACAAGACCCTTGAATGAAATTTCCATGGCCTTCTGAAATTTTGCCCCTGCGTTAATCAAGCCAAAGGGCATCCTTCGATATGCAAATGTTCTCCACTTGGTGGTGAACGCCATTTTGTCTCTATCCTCATACTTAACCATGACTTGGTTATAGCCAGAGTACCCATCCAAGAAAGACATCATTTGGGATCCATTCACTATCTACAACACCTCATCCAATGAGGGGAGAGGGTGATTATCTTTCTTGGAGGCCCTATTCAAATTCTAGAAATCCACGCAAAGGCAGATTTTACCACTCTTCTTTCTCATAGGGACCAAGTTGGCAACCCACGTAGTATGCTAGATTGGAAAGATTATCTGAGCTGACAATAATTTTTGCACCTCCTGATGAATTAAAGGCTCGATCAATGGGTTGAAAAGTCATTTCTTTTGTCGGAGAGGCTTGGCATCAGGTTTGAGTGGGATGGTATGAGTCATAATGGATGTGTTGTATGTCTTCAAATCCTCATACCCCCATGTGATCATGTCTATGTATTCTCGGAGAACCATGAGAATCTTCTCCTTCTCTTCAGGGGAGAAGGAGGTACCGATGTGTATTATATTCTCTAAACTGAGATGGCTAATGTTCACTTTCTCAAATTTACCTCCCTCAGAGGAGGATGATATCTTTTCCCAGCCCCGAGGGTCTGAGTTGAAGATTTGTTCAAGTGTGACCATCCTCTTCGGGATGGTGTTTGTTGGCAGGTCCATGATCCCATCATCTTCATCAACCTATCTGGTGTCATCATGGTCTTGTTCCTCCACTATCTGGTCTTCAAAGACACCAACATTGGCCATGAATGCCAAGATATGTTGATCGTCCCCAAAAACCTGAAAATGGGTGACATTATCTAGAATGGATGGGGTGGGGATTGTCTCAACAGAAAATCTCTAGAGTCATGAGCCGACCATGGGCTCAAGTGTGCTGGAAGAAATAGAAAGGGCATCTAGGACATAATTCCATCACCGGGGAATAAGATCAATGCCAAAGGCATCAAAATATTTAATAAGGCTCCATGCCCAGTTTTGGTATGCAGCCAGCCTCTTATCATGAAATGTGTATTGACTCTAGACTTGTTTGACAATCAACTCTAAATCACCTAGGGCCTGGAGGCAAGTGATTCCCTTCCTTAATGCAAATAGGAGTCCAAGGACCAAGGCCTCATAGTTTGTGATATTGTTTGTGCAGTTGAACTATAGCCTGTAGGACGTGAGGAAGGATTTCCCCCATGGGTTGATTAATTCTACTCTGGCCCCACAGCCCTATTTGGATCAGGACCCATCAAACTTAAGGGTCCACAAATCATCATTTTTTATCTAGGGCTGGGAAGATGGAGTGGCCTTTAGATTATCTTTGGGAGACTTGCGAGGAGCTTCCTCCAGCGCTGATAATGCATGGGTGAGTTTTATCTCTTGAAGGATTTGGGGTTGAGATCCCTGGAGAAGTGGCACTGAAGAAGTGCTTCCAGTAGAAATACTGGGCCCCAGGGGATCAACTGCATGCTCTTTGTTCCAGAAGGTGTCAATGTGTCAGGTAGCGATGGAAAGGCAAGGCTCACACTCTAGCTCTTAATGTTTCTGGTAATGCACCCAGCACCAAGTGCTAGACAAGAGTGTGGCAGGGGTTGCTGTGGCACCCTGAGGGTTAATCTCAACCCCCAATTTTTCTTCTAGGTCTTGGGTTCTCTGCAAAACTATGGGATCCTCCCCAGGGGTGAAATCAAATGTTAAGATTTCAAGGGGTTGGTACACCCTAGGGGAAGTCTCAGAGAATAAGACATCGCTCACCCTCCTGACTTCGATGAGGGCCTATTTCATCTAGGGCTCACTTTCAACCTGGATCTTATTTGATTCTCCTTCCCAGGGGAGCCATAAGTGGGAGAAGTCATTCAAAAAATATCTGTTCAAGGACTTAGACCAATTCTGATTTAATAAAATCTCATAAGTCTCTGGGATGTCCACCACTTGGATATTGATTATGCTAGCTATTTTGGGGTCCTAGATGAGCTGTATCCAGACATTCTTCAATTCACCCACCATTTTCATAGCAGTTTTATCTAGTTGGATTACTGCACCATTAGATGGGGTGGGTTAGAATTTGAGCTTCTGGCATATGGATAGGGGCATGATGTTTCCTGAAGCCCCAGAATCTACTGGGCAGTTGTGTATGTTTTTTCCTTGTATGTTCAGGCCTAGCAGGAAGGGAGGATCTTTAGTATTTCCCTGCAAGACAGTCGCGTTGGTGTCCTAAAAAGAGACAGTCTTGGGTGGGCGGCTAACAGTTTCTAGGTTTCCCAAGAGCTTTAGAAAAGACTTCTTTTGCTCGAGGCAGTTTAGTAAAACCTCCATCAAGGTCATGGAGGTGGTGGTTTGTTCTAATGCCTTTGTGATGTCAAATCTCCCTCCCAGGAATTGGTGGCTTCCCTCAGCCTGGTCCTTTGTTTGGTTAGAGCTAGAACCTTTTGGAGGGACAGGTCGGTCGGTCATATTGTCCCAGGGAGGAGTATCCTTGGGAGGTGTTGGCATGTAAACTATTCCTTTACCAGCCTGGCTCCAAGTGTTGTAAGGAGCCCATGGGTTGGTGAAGGCATTGGCCTCAAAGCAGGAATTGATTCATTAAAGAATCCCTGTAGTTTAAATTCTTCTTCATCTTCTCTGGCGATCCCAAAGAAGACGGTCTCATAGGTGAATGCACCGTGAGTGGGCTCTTGCATAGGAGGCTCTGGGGGAGTAGGATTAGATGCTTGTTGTCTGTCCAGCTGGGAAATCATGATGACTTTCTCCAGCGTGGCATAGTTTACCTCATTGTGGGAGCCAGTGTCATGCAATCTACACCAATTAGTCATGGGCTGGAATTTTGTGACTAGATTGAAATGAGATGGTCTAACACCACCCTGATTGGCATTTTGGTTTAGAGGCAGACCTCTGGTGTTTGTGTTGTTGTTCCATTATTGTTGGTAGGGCCGAGGCCCATTGTTATAATTTCTTCCCCTGACATGATTGCTTCGTTGGCCAGAGAAAATATTCCCTCTCTTGGAATTGGATTTCTAGGGTGCGTAAGACCCCACCTTCAGTTGACCCATGTCCATAGTCAGTGTAGACAACATTCGCTAGAGGGATTCAACCTCGATGGTCAACTGAGTGTTTGCATCACAGTGTGATGGTTGTTGGTTTTCTGGGAAGGGAGCAATGTTCACCGGGGTTGAGGGTGGAAATCCTCTATTCACGGATGACTGGAAGAAAGGCACTCCAGGTGATTGTGTCTATGGTTGTTGTATTGGCTGCGGCTGGTTCCAAGGAAAAGATTCTAGACCCAGTGTTGTCTAGGTTTGTGATGAATATACAAACCAGGCATGTTGGTCTATCGGTGATGGTGAGGGATTCATGGCCATCGCGGGGGCACCCATTGCTAAATTGGGGTTGTATCCCGCAGCATAGGAAGTTCTGTCAGGGATCATGTTATATGGCGCGCTCTGCCCAATCCCACCCAGGGATTTGTTGAGGCCACAGGATAGTTCTAAGGCTAAGTTGTAAACTTTTTCCAAAGTATCCTGGTCGCCCAGGATGATAGTTCTCCAAAGGAGAGTGGCAATGAAGGGGTCCATCGCGTTGAGATAAGTTTGAATAGTTACTTCTGCGGATGGGATGAAGGGACCCATGCACCACTTCAAGGCACATTGGAACCAATGATTAAATACTACAAGGGGTTCATTCAGTTCCTTCTTGGTGGAAATGAACTGGCTGTGGGACCACGCTGGGTCCACATGTATGTGGAAGATAGCAAGAAGGCTTCTTCCATGTCCTACCAACTGTTAATAGAGTTGGCGGGAAGATTGAGATACCAGTTCAATTCATTTTGTCACAGGGACAGAGGGAACATCTGGGTCACAAAATCCTGATGTTGGATCTAGTGTTGGTTCATGGCATCTTTGTATGCCTGGAGATTCTCTTCTGCGGTTTGTGAACCTAAGTGCTCATATCAAAGACAAATATTTTTAGGGTGCGGGGGTAAATCGTTGGTTACACCCAAAAAAGTTCCCATTGGGGACCTGATATTTCCAAAATATGCAGCTATTGGGGGAGCTGGATTTTGACTAGGTTGAGTGTTAATCCCCAAGATTATTTGGGAGGCTTGTGTATTCTATGGTATGCTTAATCCCCAGACAATGGTGGTTGGCTTGACTTTTGGGGTCCATTTCTTTCGAACAGGGGGCTCGAGTTCGACAAACCTTTCAGGATTGGGGGCTGATCTAAGGACTCTTTCAAATCTTACTGGGGAGAATGATCCAATCCCATTGAAGGCTTGAATCCTAAAACTATGGCATGGGGAACCCTTGGGCGGTGTAAAATTTGAATCCTGAGAGGGGGACAAGTTCATGCCCTCCTTCTAGTGCCAGTTTCTGATGATGGGACTTTGTGACTAGGTCCACCAACAGAGGTAAGTTGTCATCGAGTACCGACCAACTTCACCTGTAAAGGTTGTCTAGGGAAATGAGATTCCCCGGGCCTCCAAGCACATGAGAGTCGGGTCTCGATAGTGCAGGGCTTAGTTGGGAGATGTGACTATTTTTTGAGGGGGATAGATGGTTATCTTCAACTCATCCACTCTAGGCATTCAGGTAAGTGGGGTTTCCTCCAAGCATACTTTCACTTAGAAAATAAACTTAAAAAGATATTACAGAGTTAGAAATATTCCATCTACCTATAGTTATGCTAAACATTCAAAACATCAACAATGCTCTAAAACACTACACTAAATACCAAAGAAATATACAACCATCAGTTCATATTTTATCAGTAGCAAAGGAAAGGAAGTCATTAATCTACTTTAAGTATCAAAGAAAAGGACATGAAAAACACAAAGCGTAAAAATCGTTAACCCAGAAGATGGAGTGCCAACAACATCAATAAGAGAACCCTTCCTTCTTCATTAAAATCTTTCTATCAAGCACTGGTGTGTGATACAATGGCGGCTCTAAGGGATCATTTAACTATTGAAAGCTTAGAACTATGGAGCATTGAGCTCTGCAACTAAGAAATGAGAAAACCATATTGCTATTAGCTATGGACTGCAAAATCATCAATTCAACTAACCCTTAGAATGAGGTCAGACTTGTTATTTATACACATCTCTTGACCTAAACCTAACCTCAACTTATTTTACACTTTACAATATAATACATTATTTGATGGCCGGTACTACCTGCACCACACTACAAAAGACCTCGAGATGAAAAAGGCCTAACATGTCAGAAGAATAAGACAAGAAAGATGGAGTGGAAGAATCGGCCTCGAGAAGAGAGCCAAGAAGAGAAAGAAGAAATCTGATCCCCCAAGCATCGAGGCTACATGCCTCATAAATTTGAGGGTAGCTCATTGTCTCTAATGCACCAGGTGTAATGTTGAAATGACACCTTGGGAAGACCATTTGTCAGAAAACCTCTTGTCAAGCCGACGTGCCTTTTTGCAGTTACCCATCTTCTGAAAACCTTCATTAACTATCCTAAAAGTGATCAGTCAGCTTTGGGAACTGAGACACGGGTCACGTGAAGAATTCAAAAATGTGGGATCCAGAACTCTAGGATCTTAGAACTTGTGTTCCAAAAGAATAAAGAATACAAAACATGGCGTTGGTTGGATTCTCTAGAATTCGAAGAACTTTATTGCCTTATGATTTTTCCCAAGCTTCCAACACTTGGCTTAGGGCTTCCTCGTCTATGCCCCAGATGCTTTCTCACTGGCTGCGGACAACCTCAAACACTTCCTCAACTTCTCCAGCCCCGTTCTGAAATTTGTCCACTACTTTGATGGCATCATGTGACCGGATCATGGTCTTTGACAATCTGGATAGCTGGCCCTAGACAAAATCTCTGGCTGGCGAATACAGGGATTCCATCCACTCATTGAACTTATTGAGGACATAGTCCTCCAGGGTACACATTCCGGTGGTGAAGGGATCAACTTGTGATACCCTGACCATGAATGCCTTGAATAAACCCAAGGGATATTGGGAACCTATCAAATTCTCTTTTAAGGTCTTAACTAGTTCCTTACAAACCTTAATTTTTAGGGCAAGTCTGGAGTACTGGACTTGGAGGGAATCATATGATTCTTCTCCCAAAATACCAAACTCTGTGGCAACCTCCTCGCCTAGGCTGCAGATCTCTTCCAACCTGGCTTTCCACTTCTCATATTTCTCCAAGTCTTGCTCCCATATCTGAGCAGAGATTTTTGCGTGACTGAGGATGAGATCAACCTTGTACAGGTCTAGGAGGGACGCCGTAATAAATTCTCTCATTGCTGCTACCTATTCGGCTGCCCACCCGTCCACTACTTGCGCTTTTTTCTTCATTATGCGTAGAGAGTCCACATCTCCCTGTGCAAGCAGCTATCTAAAAGAGGGGGTTCTGGGGTGGACTTTGGTTGAAGGTCATGTTAATTCTGCTAGAAGCACAAGGAGATTGGCATTTGTTTCTCTTTCCTCTTGCACCTTCTGGCCCTGCTTTATGTACTGGTCCTTTATCGCCCTAGTAGCCTCTTTAAGCAAGTCTAGTTTGCCTTGCTTGTCTCTCTTCCCTAATTCTACCTCTGTTATATGGTAGTCTTTGGGCCTTACAACCATTGTATCTATGTTTATTGGGGGTGTTGTGATAACTGCAATGATACTGCCTGCTGGGTTGGTCCGGAGAGTATGGACAACCCATGCCCTCTTGGGCTTCTTTACTTCAGTGTTCCTGGCCACCATCTCGGCCAATGAGAGTGGAGCACTTGTAGCCACCGTCGGGGCTTTCCTCTTCTTAGATTCTACCAGCCATTGGGGTGACTGGGATGGCCTTGCTTCCAATACCTGTTCATTAGGATCCCTTTTAGAATCCGGTGGCATATTCCCAGAGTGTACGTTGTCTTTGGGCTCCTTTTCCTACTCTTATTCTCTGGAATCTTTGACATTTTCTGCCATGCTAGCGTCTTTGGTAGTATCACCCAGGGTCTTTTCCCCAGTCTCAGTCTCTGTATTTTTAGGGATTTCATCTTCTCTGGTGGTATCAGCAGCCTCTTCCATTTCTTCATCCAGGACCTCTTGGTCCATTTGATGTTGTTGTTCCTATGCCTCATCAGTCTCATCTACTACAATGTTACCCTCCTCTGAGACATCTTCTAGAGGTGGGTGAGGTTGCTGGCTAAATTTTAACAAGGCGGCCGCCATTACTACCTCACCAAAAGTGCTCCGGGGCACTTAGTCACCCAGAGTTACCAAAGACACTTGAAGCATGATGGTTGGAGGTATGGTTGTTCCCTTGGGTATGGGTTCTCCAAACATCGGTTGCTTGTTTGTGGTCTGCCTTTGTGTACCCTCGGTCTCTTGGACCGGTATTCTTCTCTGCTCAGGTTCTATTTGAATTTCTTCCCGAGCCTCTTGCTCTGATGTATATTTTTCTATGGGAATTTCTTCTTCTGCAAGGACTTCTTCCTTATCCTGAGCCTCGATTTCTTCCATTACATGACTAACACCCTGCTGAATTTCTAGAATCTCCTCCGCCGAGAAGGTGTCATCACAATCATCATGTGGCAGAGAGGAGTCTAAAATATCCTCTAGTTTGGGAGAGTCTAAACTTACATCTACTAGAGGTTTTTCTGGCATAGCGAGGGCGACACTTGGTACAGGGGTCCATTTGTTCATACAGTTGAGCCATCGAAAGGGTGGGAATCTGAGGAGGCACCTTGGGCACCTGAATTCCCTATTTTTCTTTCCCTTTACTTATACTTGCTTCAACAACTGTGGTAAACAAAGAAGGTCCGACGACGGCTGAAGAGGGAATGGTCTTCTTGATCATTGATTTCTTTTGGGTGCTCTTGGGGAACACTTAGGCAAAGTACCTGTGGCTTGCTTCTATGATGGGGTGGCATACCCCTTCAATCATTAAATCCTCAGGAGTGGCCCAATCCACTAGAGGGAGGTCTAATTTGTCTAGCCCCTATCCTTTGTATTCTAGATCTTCCAGTGGCCCGCCATCTTTGAAACCCTTTGGGAAATTTTGAAGGTCCAGCATTTCCATGAGCCCTTTGCTCATCCTTATGTGTTGTCAAGCCCAAAGATCAAAACTATCCTGGCAATCCACCCAAAAATCTTCAATATCTTCTTTGTGCGGTGGGGACGACTGAGGTAGTGCTGCGGCAATCTTGCCGTGGGGATCATAATTTCTCCGAGCGTGGTTGAATTCAACCAGCCCCCAAAATTTTCAACTCAGTGTGTTCCTCTTAAGCCGCGGTGAGGCTACATGTGTAATTCCTACAAGAGAAGGGGAATGGGACGTTGACGACCTTCTTCAATGTGAAGAAGACATGCAGATCCATCATCTACCTACAAAATTCTAAGAGGATAATTCTATCCCCGCAATATCGGGGAAGAAGATAGGGCTTCCCATTGAAGCCTGTCACCCTATTGTAGGTGTGATGTCAGAACTGGATGAAGTACTGGACGTAGGATTTAACCAGCGTCATTGCCGCCTGTGATAGGTGTTACCTGGAATCTTGAGTAAGTGTTAGAATATTCTGGAAAATGAAGGCATCATTTACATGGCAGATGTTCAGGATACTAAGCTCCCACTGTAGTTGGGGATAATGATCTTATGGTGTAACCTGGCCCAGACCATTCCCAAGTTCCCTGGCTGTTCCCAGACCCTAAAAAGATAGCCTTTGTTGTGCTAATGCCCACATCACATATGATGTCATGTAAAATTGGGAATTCTAGGCAACAGTCTGCATTTTTGTATCCACATGATTAGATATAATGGCCACCCAGTTGAAGGTTCTATTGTGTGTTGTGATGCAGTATAGGAAATAATACATCCACACCAAGAATTCCTGGGCGTGGGGCCATCCAAAGATCCTACATAAAAAACCTGAATGGGCTCCTTGAAATCCCTGAGGGAAATTTCCAACTTCATTCTTTTATAGTCTCGCTTTGGAAACTTCAACCACTTAATGTTAAGATATTGCCAGGAAATGATTTTGGCATCATGAAATTCCTTTAATGATTTGGCCCTAGTGATGACAACGAACCCATTGAACTATGGAATTCCCAACCTGGAAGCAAAGGTAGGAGCATCCAATGTGACAATTGTGGTGGGATATTGTAGTCGCCAATGATCCAAAAGCATAACTGAGCGCGTGGTTGTATTGTATAGTATTGCTAGCTGCATTATTAGTTCTGGTGACTACACCGCACATGGAAATTTCACGGCCTTGATGATGTCGGAGGCAACTAAGAAAGTGGCTATCTTATCCCCTTTGGCCTTTAACCTATAAATGGCCTAGATTAAACTTTGTAACTCGGCCCAAGTCCCAGGATCTGGGTCCGTCATTTCCTAAACTTTGGAGTCTATCTTGGACCCCACAATACCTCCATCCTTTGGATACTTGGAAGTTAAAGGCAGATTTGCTAACATTCTTTCCATCTTTGATTTTGTAGCTTCCCGGGTAGAGGTGGTAGGTAGTTTCGGACTATTAGGAGGAGCAAAATCATCAAACATCTTCAATTAATCTATCTGCAACCTGCAAGACCGGAGAACCGTTAGGACATATAAAAACATAAAATTATAATTTTAGGAGATTCTTCACCCACCTGCACCTGTCAAACACATGTTAGTACATATATCAAAATTTCCAGAGTATCTAGAAGAAACATGACTTATCATTCTGGAGCTTTGCTGACAAGGTGGAAAGGGAAAGCAAAAGACAAGGTCCAGCCAAAGGTTTGGAGTCTAGACAAACTAGTTGTTGTCGATGTGACTGGCAATGAGCCATACTCTGGTTGACGTGTGTTGGCACGTGGTAAGATGGCAGGCGGCATAAAGATAGTTATGGCATTAATTAAGACAAGTGGGCCGATACAGGGCAAAAATGAATGCCAGGCTGGACACATTTAAATTCCTATATGTGGGAAATTAATCTTGCCATCAATACAATGAGATAGAAGAGAGAGAAAGCTGCCATGGTTCGAACCAGCAAATGACTGAGTTCAAACCATGGCAACTCCGTCTCGATGAGCTCAACCTTGGGAATCCAAAATGCATGACAAAGCATGGAGAACTCGTGAGCTCTGAGGGATATACATGAAATATATACATAAAGTATAGGAGGGCAAAGGGACAAAACATATATACATGCAATATACAAACATGTACATCATTTACAACATTCATAAGAAACATGATATACAGCAACTACCCTAAAACAAAATATAGAATGTACATAATTTTACAACTACACAAAGGGTGGACAACCCTCTGGCAGAGCCAACCCACCAACATGTGGCAAACCAAAAAGCAGCAAACACAAAACCAGAACAAAACATACCGAAATCAAACAAAACATAACCAAAACAAGCAAAATGAAAGCAGGAACCTGAAAACCCACTTGGGAATCTGAAGAATGGGAAAGAAAGGAGGCACTAGGACCGTTCTACAATAGCTTCAACCTCCAGTGCTCACAAATAGTTACCAACAATCGACTCATAGTTACCCACTAAGCTTAGAGTAATTTGCACTTAGTTTGCACTCAAATTTCCAATGAACTACTCTGAAAACTCTAAGTGTTTTAATCGTGGTAACTGTAAAAGTAACATGCAAATCTTATTTATACCCAAGGTAAAAAGCTAGTTACCCTCTTTCCCGCAAACTTTGGAATAGGCGATCCTTTGGACTCCAGGCCCAGGGATTTTGAACAACCATGTCTCCTTACAACAAGGAGACATCATGGCAGAGAATCCCAGAGTCCAAAATCTGGCTCTGGAAAGGAAACAACCAACTCCGGGACCGGGTCCCGGAGACACGAAAGGGCAAAAAGTGAAAAAAAAAACCTCGCGGGAAGAAAAACTCAGAGAAGAAAACAAAAGAAACTAAGACAAAGAAAACAAGGCAAGAGCCAAAAGAAAATAGAGGGGACCCAACATTTTGCACACAAAATGTAGGGACGGGTATGCAAGGCATAATAGATCTAAGTTACACATCAGATAAAACACTTGAGTTTTATATTTATCTTTATGCTTATCTTTAAAACTATTTCTTGAGGGACAAGTAAAGCATATGTAATTATTTTAACCAGTCTAACCGATTGTAAACATGCAAACTAGGAGATCAAGGTCAAGTTATAAACCTTTGATCATATAGTTTTTATTGTTAAGCATGAAACCTAAATAGGTCAATACATTGTATAAATAGATGTATTAATCAATCAGAACATGATGATTGTAGCTATAGCAGAATCTATGGATCAGACATAGAGTTTCATATAGAATGACATAAAAGATAGAATTCAGTTATGAAGAACAAGATTCAAGGCTACCAAGAAGAACAGAGGTATTAATCAATCACTATAGGTGATACATATATATTGTGAACTTAAAGGATCTGTATTCAACAATTTAGGATTTCATACTATCATGTCAACAAGTATTTTTGACTACTCTCTAACAATTGTAGCAAATAGAAGAAATCCTTTAAGAAGGTGGACTTAACATCCTTTATGTAAATCTCTTAATCGAGTGCACACTTAACAGTGTTGATAAATCTCTTAACCGAGTATACCTAACCAATCTAAAATGTTACTCCTAACAGGGTAAGATCATCGGAAGTGATCACACTTGTAGCCTTAACTGGCACCTTCCATTTCAGATAGTGAAGCTTTGTGGTTTTCATCCCCATTGTATTTTTTACCTTCTAATAGGATTTTTCTGCATTACCAATTCTTGTGTCATGTGTACTTACATTTCATGAATGTTTCTATGAATGTTTACATGCAATTAAGTTTATGATTTGATATTACATGCATAAGATAGAAAAGTATCTATGGTCAGTAATGCAAGAACAAAGTATTAAGGGTTAATTAATAAAAAAATTAAGGGTACTGATTCACCCCTCCCCTCTCAATACACACCATTCCATTATTCCAATAATTGGTATTAGAGCCAGATCTCTCATTTTGGAAAAGTTTAAATCACTTAAGAGAAAAGATCATACACTGGAAAGGTATAATCTTGAAAAGAATATTGAAAAATAGGAGTTGCAAATACAGATCTTCTATGAGAAATACAAAGAAGAAAGAATCAAGATGAGAGAGCTAATGGATGAAAGAAAAGTTATGGCATATCGTTGCAATGAAATAGACTATCATGAAGAAGAGATACCTGATTTGTTTGAGTCATTAGAATCTACTTCTAGCAATACATCAGACAAATCTGAAGGAAGTATTACAAGTCTAAAAGAAATCAACCAACATTTGAAAGAACAAGTAAAGGTACTGCAAATTGGTCAAGAGACACATATGGTAAGAATGACTGATGTTATGAATAATTCTAGACAATTTGAACAAGAAATAACATTAGATATTGGTGATAGGAGGAAGATCACTGAGAAGCTACAAGAAAGAGAGACTGAAATACAGAGACTAACTGAACATCATCATGAGATCACCAATCAAATAGTTCTTATGAGTCATGAGGAAAAGCAAGTGAACATAGAACTCAATGGGAAATTGGAAGCTATTAGTGAACTAAGAGAACAAAATGAGAGACTGAAGCATGAAGCAAGGATTCAAAAACAACACAATGATATGATCAAGAAAGCTGAAGAAAGTACTAAGAGAATGGATGATTTTCTGAATGGACAAAGAAGACTCGACAACAATACCAGTCTAGGGTATATCGAGCATGGAGAATCATCAAACCAAGATGATCAAATATATGTCTACACAAATCCAAGACCAAGGAAGAAGTCATGCAAACACCGTGGAAAACTAGGCCACACTTCAAATGTTTGCAGGAGCAAAGCTAAAGGTATTCCTAAATCCACATCTACATTCATAGGTGTAAGATATATATATATATATATATAAGTGTATATGTGTGATTATGTGTATATTGCCTCCTAATCCAAGACAAGGAAATCCCAATTGATTAACCGAACGGAGATGATCAATGCAAAGAAGAATTAACTGAATATGGATAAAGAGGGAAAAGGGGGTCTAATTTCTTAATTATAAAGTAAAACAATAGATCTGAAAGATTATGATGAAATGAAACACTTATCTTGAAATGTAGCAGATCTGGAAATACCTATTTTCAGGTGTCTATACTAAGTTTTTAGAAATTCTGCAATCGGATCTAGAACAGAAACACAGAGATGAAGAAAACCCAGAAATCTTTACCTTTTCTTATCCAAGTTGACCTTCACCCAAATACAGTTTGACCTTGACCCCTTTATGTCGACCTTGATCTGCGCTGCTCCGACGGAAATTCTATTCGCGAATCCTAGAAGTTTGCTGAAAAGGTTGTCCAAATCTACTTTTTGATTCGTTGTTCCATACATGTACCTTCAAGAAAAATGGTTTTGTTTTTTTGGGTAGGGGTTTGCCTTAGTCAAACCCCAATTTAGGAATTAACCTTGAAATCAAAATTGAAATGGAAAATGCTAGCAAGTAGTAGAAGTGGATCTAACAATGAAGCTATGATATTCAATAGATATGCAATTGTATTTCAAATGTAAACAAGTATGTTAATATGAAAGCTTAGAATCAACATTAAAAATAATTAATGTAAATCAAAACCTCCATTATTATATGCTTGGAATCCACCTTGAAGGAAGAATTAATGAATCTTGAGGATACACAAAGGATCTTGAAGGAAGATCACACCACCATGATGGATAGATATAGGGTTTGAATGATGAATCTTGAATACTTG
Organism: Thuja plicata; assembly: GCA_018584345.1. NCBI lineage: Eukaryota > Viridiplantae > Streptophyta > Pinopsida > Cupressales > Cupressaceae > Thuja > Thuja plicata. The sequence goes on from MU223887.1 coordinate 711,864, forward strand.
AACCAAATCCCTTCAAAGGATTGAATGCTTGAATCCTTGATCTTCAATGGAGAACTTGAATGCTTGAGAAGAAGACTTGAAAACCTTGATTGAACACTTGGAAGATTGAAAGCATGTAGAACAATGGATGCTTGAAAGTAGACAATTGCTTTGATAGGTTATATGTAGATCCTCCAATATGAGAGGAGAAGGCTTCCTTATATACAAGGCTAGGGCACAAACTTCTAGAGAGGATGACATAGGAGAATTAAATTCCAATTGGGCCTATAGCCCTATAAGTGGTCCTATATTAAACATATTTTAAGAGTCGCCACTTAAAACCTGAAACATCTGACCTGGAAGTGGGAAAATAAACTTTTGAGTTCCCCCTATAGCTGGAAAACTTTGCAATAAAAAATAGGGACCTAAGTCAAGGTTGAGTTCGACCCTGACCTAGGTCAAGGTCAAGGTTGACCTTGACCCAGGGGATCAGGACCCCTAGAAAATATGCTAGATGGAAAAAATAGTGCTTGGAGAGGCCCAATCAGGGTCCTAAACAAGAACAAAACATAGAAAAGGGGCATAAATGAGAGTACAGCATGATAATGGTCCAAAACACCCCCTAAGGAGGGATAAATAGTCTTAACATGGAAGTGATTCCATTTTAAGATGATACATTAAGCCTCCACTTTAGCGGGAGTATGGAAATCGAACATACTCACGGTAAAGTTAGAAGAAAGACTCTAGTGGATCATAATGAGGTAGAACATCACTTAGTCAAGGACATGAGCCCCCAAGCCAAGAATTCTAACTCAACATATATGCACAAGGGCACAAAAACAAAGACAAAGCTAAAAGACACAAAAAAGAGCGATTAGTACAAAAACAAACCCAAATCAACTAGCAAAGGAAACCTTACTAAGAAATGCTTCCTATACTAATATCATATTTGGAAATCTATCATAAAAGCATAAATAACTACATAAGAAAGACAAGAGCAATACTATAAATAACATAGCTTCATGATATAATCCTACTAGCATGAAAGCGAAAGAGATAAAATGGAGAGGGTGATTACCTCTCCCAATAAGATACCCATCTTACCATGAATCACCAAGGAGGGAGAGCCCAAGAGGTAGCCAAACCTGATAGTTCACCCATAAATTGTTCTTTGTAGTTGTAATGCATCTTCTAACAGCTTTTGGAATACTCATAGATCCACATTCTTGTATCACTATGGAATATAAAATGTGTGTCTCTTAAGGATTTAGCAACTTATGTGCATTATCTTCTAAGAATTTAGCATATTTGAAATTTAAAATGCGTATCTCTTCAGGATTTAGCAACTTATGTGCGTTACCTTCTGAGGATTTAGCAAAAAAAAAAAATGTGTGTCTCTTCAGGATATAGCAACTTATGTGTGTTACCTTCTGAAGATTTAGCATGTTGTAAAATGTAAACTATAGTATAAGGGATACCCTATATATGTCCCCTTCCTTATCATGGCTACCTAATAGATAGGATAAGGAAGAGAAGGAGGATAACTACTTCACAAAATAAGGATATATCTTGTTACCAACAATGTACACTATATTCTTAGCGAAGAGTATTGACCCTTACATCTAAGAGTATAGATAATCATGAAAAGGATGTCACTTATGGAAAAAGGATCCTCAAAGAGGAAGAGATCTTATCAACAAGATCGCCACCATAGAGTAGTGCTTTGGATAAAATAGAATCTTTTAAAGAAAATCAAAGAGGGATCAAAGATTCAATCATCAAGCCCCCTGCGATCAAGAGGAAGAGGAATCTTGGAATGAAGGAAGCAAACCCTAATCTAAAGAAACGAAAAGAATTTATAAAGAACATAATTTACAAAAATAAAGAAGAGGTGATGACCTAGGACAATTAACTCTCATATAAAATGGTATCCATAGCCAAAACCTAAGTCTTTATAAGGAAATAATGTTGCAAAATAAACAAATGCCACTAAGCTAAGGAGAGTATATCCTTAGATAGAAAAAAAGAAGGAAAACCTTGCTCCCCAAGGATGAAAGCAAGGGATATACCAATCAAATCAAGATATTCCATAAAAAAAGAGATATCTTTGCAAAACAAATGCCTTAGAAAGGATATCATGAATACTATAAGAGAGCTATGGATGATTATGAGAAAAGGAAGGATGTACCATATCATAATACAAAACCATAGGGATAAAATATAGAAAGAATAACTAATTAAGCTATAAAAAAAAATACATGCTAAGAGCATAATGGATCCTAGAAAAATGGAATAAGTACCTCTTTCCCCCTAGCAAAGAGACAAGAGGGGGAAAGATCTATATTATAGAAGAACAAGGGGTATTCCCCAGATGGAAATTATGAAGAAATTGTAATACCACATGAGAATGAGATATAATTCCTAAAGAAGCTCTTTCTCTAACATAGATCTTGAAATGTACACAATCAACAAGTTAATGCATATTACTATAATGAAAAGGACATATGTACTTGGAGAGAGTATATTTCGGCATAAGTTTAAATATTTCTTTCTTAGAAATCATTAACTGAACATACACCTTCTTAGCCACATCTTCAGGGGTATCAGGGTAATCTAAGGAAGGTGTTGGAAGAAGAACATGAAGAGGAGGGTGACAATCAAAATCAACTACCTTAAATTGAGATAGCGTAAATCCTAGACCATGCCTATCTTTTTTAGGGGATAGATGAACCAGATATTTAATATCATGTTTATTAACACCAAGCCCTAAACCCTTATAGCCTTGTTTAGCCACCATATTGTATCTTGTAGTGTACATATCATGTAAAGCTTCTACAGGAGGTTTTTTTATGGTGATCATGAGAAAATGTTGTGTAAGGCAGAATGATAGGTTTATAAGAAGTTTATTTTCTCTTTCCTTTAATATCATCATGGATCGGATAAGAAGGGGAAGGTAAATCAAAGAATTTTTGCACATCTACATCATGAACCAAAGTTTAAGCCCCATCATACGTGTGGGAAGAACTAGAGATAGAAGATGGAGAAATAGGAGTGGGAATATTAGGAATTGGATTAGGAAGGATAGGATTAGGATTAAGAAGATTAGGAACTAGATTAGGAAGGATAGGATTAGGATTAGGAAGATTGGGAAATGAGGTATCATCTACCAAATTCTTCACATAATCCAAAAGCGCAATAAGTCCGCTACACAAATTCTTAATGAAAGTTTTGAAAGTAGGAAGGCTAGTATTAGTCAATCTCAAAATAGCATAAGCGAGTGAAACATGAAGAGTGAAAAACATAATGAAATGGATGATACTCTCATAAACATCATAAGTACTATAAAGATATTCTAAGAGAATAATAATGAGGAAAATAACCATACCCCAAAGCATCTTAAAGATCTTCATATTGAATGAAATGAAAGAAATATTTTATACCTGGATCTCCCTCGGGTTCACCAAAATGTAAGATATATAT
>MU223887.1:715421-732102 GCA_018584345.1 Thuja plicata
TAAGAAAAAGGACACAATCAATGCAAAGAAGAATCTACTGATTATGGATAAAGAGGGTAGAGGGGGTCTAATTTCTTAATTATAAAGTAAAACAATAGATCTGAAAGATTACGATGGAATGAAACACTTATCTTTAAATGTAGCAAATCTAGAAATACCTATTTTTGGGTGTCTATACTGAGTTTCTAGAAATTATGCAATGGGATCTGGAATGGAAACACAGAGACAGAGAAAACCCAAAAATATTTTCCTTTTCTGATCCAGGTCAACCTTGACCCAAATACAGTTCGACCTTGACCCCTTTATGTCGACTTTGACCTGCGCTGCTCCGACAAAAATTTTGTTTGCAGATCCTGGAAGTTTTCCTAAAAGGGTGTCCAAATATGCTATGTGATTCCATGTTCCGTACCTGTACTTGCAATAAAAATGGTTTTGTTTGTTGTGGGAGGGGTTTGCCTTAGTCAAACCCCAATTTAGGAATTAACCTTGAAATCAAAATTGAAATGGAGAATGCTAGCAAGTAGTAGAATTAGATCTAACAACGAAGCTATGATATTCAATAGATATGCAATTGTATTTCAAATGTAAACAAGTATGTTAATATGAAAGCTTAGACTCAAAATTAAAAATCATAAATGTAAATCAAAACCTCCATGATTATATGATTAGAATCCACCTTGAAGGAATAATGAATGAATCTTGAGGATGCACAAAGGATCTTGGAGGAAGAGCATGCCACCATGATGGATAGATCTAGGGTTTGAATGATAAATCTTGAATACTCAAACCAAATCCCTTCAAAGGCATGAATGCTTGAATCCTTGATCTTCAATGGAGAACTTGAATTCTTGAGAAGAAGACTTGACAACCTTGATTTAACACTTGGAAGATTGAAAGCATGTAGAACAATGGATGCTTGAAAGTAGATGATTGCTTTGATAGGTTATATGTAGATCCCCTGATATGAGAGGAGAAGGCTTCCTTATATACAATTCTAGGGAAGAAACTTATAGAGAGGCCAACATAGCAGAATTAAATTCCAATTAGGCCTATACCCCTAGAAGTGGACCTATATTAAATATCTTTTAAGAGTTGCCACTTCAAAACCTGAAATAGCCAACCTGGAAGCGGGAAAATAAACTTTTGAGTTTCCCCCGTAGCCGGAAAAATTTCCAATGGAAAAGGGGGACCTAGGTCAAGGTTGAGGTTGACCCTAACCTAGGTCAAGGTCGAGGTCAAACTTGACCTAGGGGATCAGGACCCCTGGAAAATATGCCAGATGGGAAAAATAGTGCCCGAAGAAGGCCAATTAGGGTCCTAAATAGGCACAGAAGATGGAAAAGGGGCAGAAATGAGAGGACAACATGATAATGGCCCAAAACACCCCCTAAGGAGTGCTAAACATTCTTCACATGGAAGTGCTTCCATTTTAAGATGATACAATAGGTAAATGTTATAACTGTAACAAGCATGGACACAAAGCACATGAATGCAGATCTAAGGTGAAACAACCAAACAAGGAATCCTACATGGAAAAATATTTTTATACTTGAAAAATGCATGGGCACACATCTATTGAATGCAAGAAAGAGAAAAATTAAGCATGGAAACCAAAAGAACAAGAAAATTCTTATCAACCGAGAAGAGTCGGTAACTCATATGTTTGGGATTACAGCACATGGGTAAATTGCACAACATGTGGTAGATATGGTCACATAGCTGCAAACTACATAATAAAATGGATATGAAGTTCTAGGAACTAGATTAACTCTAGAATGGCATGCTTACATTGTCATAAGGTTGGTCATATAAGAAAGGACTACAAAGACCAAGTGACATAGTCAATCACTTATTCTAATGGGAACACTATTGAATATATTAGGAGAATGAGAAATAAAATGTGAAGGAAAGATTCAAGAAAAGATGTTTCTAGACCAAGAACCATAGTTGGTGACACCTCATCCAATGGATCTGGTGATATCACCACCCCCACTTAAGCAAAACAAGCAAGTATGGAACTACACTATACAAAGCTATATCTTACATCAGTTCCAATATACATTTATAATATGCCAAATTAGCATTAATAGAGATGCACCATGGTATTACTTGTTATGATTTGGTGAATACAATCTCATCAAACAATACATACCGAGAATCGTCGATATACATATAAAATCCAAGTTATCAATGAAAATCAAGCATCATCGATAATAATGTAAAAATACAATCAAGTCTTCGCTACATATAGAGCACCGTCGGTGAACATATGAAAAGTGAAAACCAAGTTGTCACTTACCCCGAGTGTTGCATTCTCACTGAGGATGAAGGCTTTGGTATTTTACCCGAGCAAATCCATCTTCGATCACTGAGAAGTAGGTAAAGAATTTATTGCACCACTTAGGGCATCATCTATAAAAGGGTGACATAAAGCTCATTCATTCACCAAGCATTTAAGAGTGAAAAGCATAGTGAAGAAGGGCGACCAAGGAGCGACCAGATTGTAGAGAGATTCACAAGCACATTCTTGTCTACTCTAAAAAATTACCAACATCTATAGCTAAGATCAAGTGAGTATCTAAGACTCACCAAGCAAATGGATCATTTATGGAGAAAGCCCTAATTTCAAGAAATATGGAAACCACATTGCGTGTCACCAAGATCAAGAATGCGAAGGAAAAGAAGGTCAATTTGATCAAGAGCTCTACATGTGAAGAGCCTAAATATAAATTTTTCCCTGAGGTTGCTTCACAACCTGATGACGCTGGAGCATTCTCAAGCATCCCTCCTAGGTTTTTCCTAGTTGAAGATTTCCAAGCATATATCCACTGCAAGATTGCAGAGATTGGAGATCTTGAAGTTGAAGAAGCTTACAAGAATCCTTGCACAGATGGAAACATTAAAGATGAACACAAGAACATAGAGTTAAAAGTGTTAATGAATTCCCTAATGTTCCCAAAAGAGTTTAAAACTGAGTGGATTTGAATACTACTCAACCGAGTATATGACAGGAAAATGTGGTTGGATGAACCGAAACTAATCACTAAGGATGTAATTCATGCAGTAACCGGTTATCCAGTAACCGACAAGGCCAAAGCACTTAAACATCCTTCTCTCCCTGAGATTGAAAAGATGATAGGTGCAGTATAGGATGGCAGAGGTTTAAAGGTTAACTCCATCACTGATCCATAAATGAATTTTGGTGCATGTCTACTGGGATACAAGGTATTCCAAGCTAGTAGATTGAATAGCATAACATGTGGAGCAATTGACACTGCCTATAAGATTGTGAAGAAAGGTCTACAACTGGATTTATCTGAGCTTCTACTAAAGCAACTAGAGGAGAAAATGAGGACAATTAGGTCAGCAAGGTCTAATTCATGTAAGTTTAGATCACTCCTCATGAGTACATTTTCTATTTCCATAATTTCTTCCCATCTGTCAATAATGTCAATTGGGACACAACCCGACCAGTAACTGTACAAATTAGTGAATATATTAAGTCACTAGGGGAAAATTTTACATTAGTAATGGATGAATACTTCACTACCTTCAAGGATAGAATGCAGAAGAGAATGAGGATACCTGAACAACTGGTGGAAAAGTATAAAGATGATATATGTTTCATAGTGGATACTGACACCACTTTAATAAAACCAGTTGTACTGAGGACAGCATGGTTGCCACCATTATATTATGAGATTAACATTGATCATGCCACAAATGCTATTGAAGCATTATTAAATGAAGCAATGGAAAAATCATTACCAAGATTTGGCAGTTATGAAGAAGCTAAGGATAGAATCAAAACTAGCCTAGTAGTGAAGAAGATCGACAGATAGAAGACTAAAATGGTAAATACATTTGAAAAGAAACTGTCGGTTAATAATGAAGGGTTAGAACAACAAGATGACACCAAGGGACAGTCACCCATTGGTGAAGGTGAACAATTGAGTGATCCAAGTCAACTGAAAATGATGCACCACCAACAAAGAAACCAAGAACTACTGTTGCATCAAGAACTAGGAGTCAGACTACAAAATATGCAGACTCATTGCCGATAAAGAAAGGTATAGTGAGAACTTACAAGAGAAAGCCTCAAACTGGGAAACATGCACCGAGGCAAAGAAGAAAATACATTAGAGGAAAAGTGGACAAGGATGACACTGCATAGGATGAGAGTGAACAAGAACTCAAACCTGAAAAGAACAAAGTTCCTAAAACAATTGATGAAGTTTTAGCATCAATCATCAAGACAGGAAGCATATCACACCAAAAGATAAGGCAATAGCTAACCTTATCTCCCAAAGATCAAACCAAGATTGAAGAATCCATAGTTAAGTCAATTATTTCTTACAAGTATGTACCAGTAAAATTCAATAAGAAAATGCCACGAGAACTAAATGATAGAATATCAGAAAGGTGGACTTATGCACTACATATAGAAAAATTTTGATAAGGGAAAGATCCTTAGTTACAATCATGCCACCCAAGTCAAAATTTGAAGAAATTGAATGAAATGATGAAGAAGCATTCAAAGAAATTTTCAGCTAAGATGAGAGCTTACAAAGTACTAGAGGGAAGATTAATAGAGCTTGATAAAGAAAGCAATGAGACATGGAATGAAATATTCAATCCACCTAAGGAGGATACACCGAGCCCCGATAAGGTATTAGCTCTTACTGAGACCCCTCACTATGAAGAAAAGGAGGCCACACCGAGCCCAAAGCACATCTTAATAAATGACACTGAGGACATCAATCCAGTTGAGTTGAAAACACAATCAAGCAAGTTCATGGATGATGTACCTTAGCTTTTGCAATCAATAGGGGACACGACAGAAGTCACAATCAAATATATAACACTTATTGATTTTGATGATGAGCCCAAGAAGATGAATATGTAACTGATGCCACTGAGAAAGCACAATAAATGAATACCACAAATGTTGCATAGGTAAATATGCCAGGTGACATACCATTATTTATACAAGCTATCAATATCATTACAGAGGCAAAGGAAAAGACACCTAAACTTGATGCAAACATACCGATGGACACAGGTGATGATCAAGGGAAGAAAAAGGATACAATAAAAGAGAAGAAAGATGCAAGTTGATAGGAGAAAACAAGTGATGCAACTGACAAGAACACCGAAGGTGAAAAGGGTGCAAATACAGATAAGGTTAATGTGGAGACGTCCACTACCAACCAACAGGTCAATATCGAGTAGTACACAAAAGACACAACACCTCCTACACAATCACCAAAGCAAGAGAAAGAGCATGAACTAGCTATAGTTCTACATAACCCTACTTCCACCACCATATCCAAGAAGAAGAAGAAGAGAAAAGCTCCAGTCACATTAGATGAGATAATTGACATACCAGACTGTGATCCTAGAACATTGGATCAAGAGTCACTTACAAAGTATGGAGAGCTATGTAGGAGAAAGGCAATACAGGACAAGCCCAAGAAGGAGCACAAGAACTCCCAAGTCCTGGATACAACCAAAGAAATACTATTGCAGATTGTTCCTGACACCAACATTGATCAAAATGCTCCTATACTTGATCAATTAGCAGTACTCACCGATGCCATCACATCCCAGAATGTAGATGCGAACAAGGTAATTAAGGAACATGCTAAGAAAAAGTGTCAATACAAGCTTACAAAGAAAATCAACCAAGAAGTGGCAGAACAAAAGGTAACACTTTCTGAATTAGTTACTACAATAGAACCAATCTTATTAGAAGTAGTCAACTTAATTCAAAAGTTGTGTACACTAGAGACTTTTACTACCAAGCATAGTGAAAAGATAGCCAAAATTGATGAAGATCTTAAGGATAGTGCACAAAGTCTAACAACCGATGAAAATGCATTCAAATTGTATTATGACAAGATTATAGAAGAAAAATAGTTGAGACTTGAACTTCAATAGGCAAAAAGAAGAATCTGAGATGAGGTAACCGAGTTGCAAGCTATGTTATTCCCGAATCTCACACTGCTATTAAAATATATGACTTTGGCTAAAGCATTGATTGCCACCCCAGAGATGTTTATCACAGAGAGCATATATGACATGCATGTCAGAATCACCTTGGAATTGATGACCCTTGAGCACCTCAAAGAGCAATGGGAGAAGCTAATGGAGGACATTCAAAAATCTCATTACCACATTTTTGACAAGTTGTAAGTATTACACCTTTCTCATTATTTTCAAAAAAAGGGGGAAATGATATGATAAAGGGGGAAATGATAAGGTGAAAGGGGGAATGATAAACAAGGTAAATATATGTATAAAAGAAAATGTATCAAAGGAAGAAACATTTGCATACACTACACCGAGGCATGCACATAGGGGGAGTCATATTGAGAAAGTAAACACTTGGTCTATAATATACTGAACCTTTCAGTTTTGCACATATCAATTTTTTATACTAATGCCAAAGGGGGAGATTGATAATCCTAAAGGATAATATTTTGTCATTAGTATACAAGGAAATAATTTTTGGACTTTCAGTAACATGATCACTGAGTGACAGCATTCAGTCAAACATAGTGGACACTAAAACAGTCAAGTGCAGAGGACACTAAAAATAGACAAGTGCAATGGTCACCAAAAATGTTAAGTGCAAGTGAACACCGAAACTAGTTTTCACTGACAGATTGTTTTTCAGAGTAAACCGAGAACACAGTTTACAGAGTAAACTGACAGACAGTTCAGAGACATCACTAAGCAAATACTACAGAGTAACTCAAGTGCCAGTCTAACGAGAGAAAGTTTTATTTTTGAGAAATGTGAATCTGAGTTACACATCAGATAAAATGCTTGAGTTTTATATTTAGATTTATGCTCATCTTTAAAACCATTTCTTTAGGGAAAATTAAATCATATTTAATTGTTTTAATCACTCTAACTGATTGTAAACATGCAAACTAGGAGATCAAGGTCAAGTTGTAAATATTTTCTCATAGAGTTTTTATTGTAAAGTGTGAAACTTAAATAGGTCAATACAGTGTATAAATAGATGTAGTAGTCAATCAAAACATGATGATTGTAGCCATAGTAGAATCTATGGATCAGATAGAGAGTTTCATGTAGAAGGACACAAAAGATATAATTTACTTATGAAGAACATGATTCAAGACTACCGAGCAGAATAGAGGTATTAATCAATCACTATAGGTGATACATATACATTGTGAACTTAAAGGATCTGTATTCAGCAATTCAGGATTGCATACTATCTGGTCAACAAGTATTTTTTGCTACTCTCTAACAATTGTAGAAAATAGAAGAAATCCTTTAAGAAGGTAGACTTAATAGTCTTTATGTAAATCTCTTAATTGAGTGCACACTTAATAGTCACTAATACATTTGGTACCAAATTGCAACGGCAGTGCTGTTGCAATTTTTCCGTCACAACCTTGTCGTCGTCGCAATTGCGATGATCTATCGTCGCAATTGCGATGGTCTATCATCGCAATTGTGACAACGACAAGGTTGTGACGAAAAAACTGTAACGGCACTGCCATTGCAATTTGGTACCAAATTTATTAGTGAGTGTTTCTAAATCTCTTAACCAAGTATACCTAACTAGTCTAAAATGTTACTCCTAATAGGGTAAGATCATCAGAAGTGATCACACTTGTAGCCTTAACCAACACCTTCCATTCTATAGATAGTGAAGCTTTGTGGGTTTCATCCCCACTATATTTTTACCTTCTAACATGGGTTTTTTGCGCTAACAATTCTTGTGTCATGTGTACTTACATTTCATGAATGTTTCTATGAATTTTTACATGCAATTAAGTTTATGATTTGATATTACATGCATAAGAAAGAAAAGCATCTATGGTCGGTAATGCAAGAATAGAACATTAAGGGTTAATTGATAAAAAGTTTTAAGGGTACTGATTCACCCCTCCCCTCTCAGTACACACCATTTGATTATTCCAACAGACTAGATCAAAAGTAAGAGATGAAATTTGTTTGATTTCTCAAGTTGAACCGGAGACTACTAATGAAGCATGTAGAGATGAATCTTGGACTAAAGCTATGTAGGAAGAATTAGAATAGATAAAGAAAAACAACACTTGGGAATTGGTTCCAAGGCCTAAAAATAAGAATGTGATGGGGACTAAATGGGTGTTCAGAAACAAAATGGATGAGGAAGGAACAGTGGTAAGAAATAAGGCTAGACTAGTTTGTAAAGGCTACTCGCAACAAGAAGGCATAGACTTTGAAGAGACATTTGCTCTTGTTTCTAGGTTGGAAGCTATGAGGTTATTTCTTTCTTATGTAATGTGGGACTAGAGTCACATTGCTACTATAGAGTCAGCTTGGCTCTACTCTACTCTGAGATCTTTCTCCTAGATATCTTAGGATATTCACAACCCTAAACTAAGGTAAGTCACTATCACCTTTACCTCCCCTTCAAGACTCAGTCCCCATCGACATGTTATTCATCTTCCTCACTAAACCTAAACAAATAGATTCATTCTACTCACTCAATCAATGTTTTTAGAATATTGCTTTCATTCTCTTCCCTAGCCAGACTATTACCGAGCTCGCCTAGGGTACGATCTCCAGACTCGTAACTGTTGCTTCTCCTACCAAAAACAAAAAGGAAACTATGTACATGGGCTCCTCTCGAGCTCCATCCCAAAACATGATCCTCACCATGGATTCAGGAATCTCAAGGGGCTATTAATTTTTACAACCCATAATGGGTGAAGAGATAACAACTTGCAAAAAAGAAATAAAGTAAACTAATCTACTTGCATGCAGAATGAGCAACAAATCTTGATATTCACTAAACATACAGTCTACAACTTCTCATTACTAGAAACAAAACCAAAATAATACAATAATCTTCAACTCTGTAACTTCCTCTTTGCAACCTCTACTACTTCTCTAAATGAAGGCTTATGATGTCATTATTAACCACCCCATCATTGGAACAACCTTAACTGCCCACTCATTCGTAAGCATCTCTTCAAGAACTGGTACAACTACCCATATTGTCCACTAAAGGAAAGATCTTCCTTTCATGAGCCATTATGACTGGATTCATCAAGTAATGACAATGCAAACCAAGCACTAGTCTTAACCAGGTGCTAGTGTTAACTGAATGCTAGTGTTAACCAAGTTTGAGTGTTAACTGAGCTCCAGTGTTAATCGAGTTCCAGTGTTAACTGAGCTCCAGTGTTAACCGAGCTCCCGTGTTAACTGAGTTCCAGTGTTAACCAAGCGCTAGTCCTACCAAGCACTAATTTACATACTGAGCAGCTTATCAAAGGTTCTTTATGCCTTGGTTGGATTTCCAGAGGCTTATAATATATCTCACATGCACACAAATAAAAGAAACCAACTAAGCAACTAGAGTGTTTTTTCATAAACTTGACCCATTTTTCCACTTGGTCATTATAAGAGTGGATGAACAAAATGCTTTACAAACCAATAAAACTAATCTAAGAGTTCTTAAGGGTCTTTCACCCTAGTTATTTAGGTTCTCCTACACCATACTCCCCCAATAGAGAGAAATCAACTTCCAGATGATTGGATCAAGTCAGGGTTAATGCCCAACTTCTTGAACTCGGTCTCTTGCACCCATGTGGCTTCAGAATCAACTTGTCCTTGCCACTTGACTAGATGCTCCATGTATGTCTTTGTTCTAGTCCGCTTGAAAACTCTTGAATTTAGAATCTTCTCTGCTCTTGGCTTTGGGGCTACTAGAATTTTTAGTGCCTTGGGATCCTCTATTATTGTTGTTAAAGAAGGGTCTTCTTCAGGAATTGGTCCCTTGTAGGACACCAAATCTTCCACATTAAAGACTGGAGATAAAAATATATTAGTAGGAAGGTCTACTTTGTAATCATTAGACCCATACTTTTCCAAAATTGCACAAGGGCCTATCCTTCTCATCTGAAGCTTACTCGGGACACCTTTTTGCAACCATGCTTTGTTTAGGTACACCATGACCAAATCTCCAACTTGAAACTTAACATCTCTTTTCCTTTCATCTGCCTTCTACTTGGTATGAGTTGTACTCTCCACTAATGTCTTCTTCGTAGTATCATGGACTTCCTTCATGGACTGAGAAAAATCTTCAACATAACCACTCTTCTCTACATTGTTTCCAAGATCTCTGAGTTCACATATACCCCTAGAATGAATCCCATATACTATTGACAAAGGGATTTTTCTAGTGGATCTATTAACTATATCATTGTAGGAAAACTCTACCTGTACAAGTAACTGATCCCATGACTATCCATATTCTTTTGTGAGACATCTCAAAAGATTTCCTAAACTTCGATCCACCACTTCAGTCTAACCATCAGTTTGTGGGTGATATGTCAAGATGATAGAAAGGTTCGTACCAATCTTCTTCCATAAGGTTTTCTAGAAATGACTCATAAACTTAGAGTCTCATTCTGATATAATACTCAAAGGTAATCCATGTATCCTCACTGCTTCTCTAAAGAAAATATGTGCTATATAGCATGCATCATGTGTGGTCTTGCATGACACAAAGTGAGCCATCTTGCTGAATCTATCCACAATCACAAAAATATTTTCCATTCCTAGCTTGGTCTTAGGAAGTCCAACCACAAAATCCATGTTGATACACTCCCAAGGTCAGTTTGGGATTGGAAGTGGTTGATAAAATCTTGCATTTGATGAAGTACCCTTATCCTTTTGAAAAACTATGCAAGTCTCTACATACTTTTGAACATCTTTTCTCATTCTTGGCCAATAGTAGTATTGTTGCACCAATTCTAAGGTTTTATGCACCCCAAAATGTCCACTCATTAAACCATTATTATTATCTTGTAATAAGTTCTCCCTCATTGAACATTTTGGTACACAAATTTGTCCTCATTTAAATAGAATACCTTCTTTTAGGGTGAAATTATAATACTCACTATGAAAGTGATTCTAAAAATATTGACATACCTTGTATGCTGCTGAAAAATATTCATCTGCTGAATAGACATCCTTGAAGTTGTCTATACCAATACTTCTTAACTAAATTTCTTGCATTGTGAGAAACCTTCTACTTAATGCATCTTCGACCTGGTTTTGTACTCCCTTCTTGTGCTTGATGGTGAATGTGTAGGCTTGAATGTACTCTACTCATTTCATATGCTTATAGCTTAGTTTGTCTAGAGAATTCAGAAAACTTAAAGCCTGATTATCGGTAAAGACTAAAAATTCTTTAGGTAGGAGATAATGTCTCCATTTCCTTAGTGATTTTACTAATTCATACAACTCCAAATCATATGAGGAATCTTCCTCTTTTCATCATTCAGTTTTTCGCTATGAAAAGCTACTGATTTTCCCTCTTGACTCAAAACTGCACTGACAAAAATATTACTAGCATCACACTCCACATTAAATAGTTTGTCAAAAATAGGAAGTTTAAATATCATTTGAGTCGATATCCTCTTCTTCATATTCTCAATTACTTCATCGGCCTTCTCATCCCATTGGAACTTGGCTTTCATACCTCCTTTTATGGTATCTAAAATAGGTGTACTGATTTCACTAAACTGCCTGATGAACTTCCTATAGAACTGTGATAATCCATGGAAGCTTCTTATTTTTGTGGCTGACTTAGGTGTAGGCCAATTCAAAATTGCTTCCACCTTTATAATATACATCTTCAAGTTACCTTCTAAGATAACAAAACCCAATTATATGAGTTCTTGCTTCATGAACTCACTCTTCTCCAAGTTGATTTCCAACTTCTCTTCATGCAATCTTTGCATCACCATTTGTAGATGTCTGAGATGATCCTCCTTGGTTTTTTTGAACACTAAAATGTCATCTAAGTACACTGCAACCCATTTTCCAATGAATTCTTTCAACACCTCATTCATTAACCTCATAAATGTGCTCAGGGAATTTGATAACCCAAAAGGCAAACAAGCCACTCATAGAGTCCCTCTGTAGTCTTAAAAGAAGTCTTCCACTCATCTCCACCTTTGATTCTTATCTGATGGTACCCACTCTTAAGATCTATCTTTGAGTAATACTTAGCTCCCCCTATACAATCCATCAAATCCTCTATCCTAGGGATTGGAAATCTATACTGAATGGTGATCCTATTTATGGCCCTGGAATCTATACATAACCTCCAAGTACCATTCTTCTTTGGGGCTAGGACTATCGAAACAGCACATGGACTTATGCTCCTTCTAATCAATCCTTGATCAAGCAACTCTTGAATTTGGTTGGTTATCTCTGCATTCTATTATGGGGTCATTTTATAGGAATCCTTTTTGGGAAGTGAGGCTCCTAGGATGAATTCAATCTGATGACTAATGGATCTCTCAGGTGGTAGACTAGCTGGTTGACCATCACTAGTGATGTGTTGGTATTGACTCAACAGCTCTTTCACTTCTAAGGGTAACTCTTCCTTTTTATCCCCTTTATCATTCTTTGGATTTAGAACCAAAGAAAAGCCTACTCCATCTTCTTCCTCGACCAATGTTTGTAAGAACTCTTTCTCACCTACTAACAATATTTTAGGACCCTCTTTCTTCACTTTGCCGTCTTCCAAGATTGACTGAATCTTGAAACTTACTCTATCTTTCTTAAATGAATAGGAGTTCTTAGCTCCATCATGCACTGCAGCTCAGTCGAACTGCCAAGGTCTACCCAACAATAAATGACAAGCATCCATGGGTAGGACATCACACAAAACTCTATCCTTATTCCTCCCTATGGAAAATTCTACCCAAGCTTGCTCATTAAATAACACATGCTGATCTTTATTCAACCAAGTAACTCAGTAAGGGTTAGTATGAGGAATCTTTCTCAATTTAACTTTTCTACGACTTCCATAGAAACTATGTTATCAGTAGAACTAGAATCTATGATAACTTTGTAGACCTTACCTAGTACCTTGAATTTGACTCGAAATAGATATCTTCTTTGGTTGGATTCTTCTTTGATGAGTTCCTTGAGGAGTGCTCTTTGAATCATCAAGTTCTCTCATATTTCAGAATCTAGGGCTACTTTGTTGTCTTGCTACTAGAAGACTCTTCTTGCACATAATATGTTCTCTTATCTCCTCCTTGTGATGTAGAACTCTTCTTAGGACACCTATAAGTTGGATGCCCAAAATATTGATAGTTATAATACTTCATTCAAGAGAAATAAGATCCTCTTCCCTAATTATTGGTCCTTCCTCTTGAACCATTACTTGAACCTCTTCCTTGATTGTAACCCCATCTTGTGTTACTAGATTCTCCTTGGCTCTCATTGAGCTTGGGATCATTCTAATTTATAGCCTTAGAGTTTCTTCCACCAAATCCTCCTCTATGATTTCTGTTGTCTCTTCCTCTTCCTCTGACATTTGTGTCTTGCTTCTTTTTGAACTTCTCCTCTACTTTTAGAGTGAGCTGATAGTATTGGTGTACTATCTTAGGACTTAAAAGACTGAGTTCTTCTTGGATACTCCACTTGAGACCATTCATATATCTAGCCACTTTTAGACTCTCTTCTTCCATAACATGGGATCTTAAGCATAGCTTGTAAAATTCTTCAGTGTAGGTACTGACTTCTAAATCTTTTTTTATTAGATTTTCTCTTCTTGTGCAACTGCACAATATAATCATTAGGGAGATAATTTTATCTTATCTTAGACACCATTCCTTGCCAACTGGTTATGGGTTTCTTTCCTTCTTTGGTCCTTTCATCTTGGATAAACTTCCACCATGTGAGAGAAGTTCCTCTCAACCTTTATTTAGCTATTCTGACCTTCTAAGCCTCAGTCACATAATCACAGTCAAAGTGATTCTCCAATCCTTCTATCCATTCCATGACTACTTCTAGTTCCATCTTTCCACTGAATAAAGGCACACCTTCTAAGGACTTACCATTCATTTCCTTCAATACTCTCAAGAACCTCTCTTCTTGAAGCACAGGGTTGGGTTCTAGCACTATGTCTTCCTCGGCCACTGTCTTGTCTTTTTCATCAACTTCCTTCATCCTTTCACTGACTACTGCAGTCCTAAGCTGCACTTCTTCCAACTAGGCAGCCAGTTCGGCCAACTGTTCCTTCAGGAGTCTATTCTCCTCTTTTTTCTCTTCCACATCTTTTGTGATTTTTGTGTTGGTCACCATCTTGGATGAGTCAAAAAATGTTCCTGTAGATAACATCCAAAAAACACATGCCCAAATCTTTTAGGGCTCTAATACCAATCTGATGTGGGACTGGAGTCACGTTGCTACTACAGAGTCAGCTTGCATCTTGTCTGAGATATTTCTCCTAGATCACTTAGGGTATTCACAACCCTAAACTGAGGTAAGTCACTATCAGCTTTACCTCCCCTTCAAGACTCAGTCCCCATCGATGTGTTATTCATCTTCCTCACTAAACATACAAAAATAGATTCATTCTACTCACTCAATCAATGTTTTTAGAACATTGCTTTCATTCTCTTCCCTAGCTGGACTATTACTAATCTCTTCTAGGGTAAGATCTCCAGACTCATAACTGTGGCTTCTCCTACCAAAAACAAAAAGGAAACTATGTAAAAGGGATCCTCTTGAGTTCCATCCCAAAACATGGTCTCACCAGGGATTCAGGAATCTTGAGGGTCCATTAATGTTTACAACCCAGAACGGGTGAAGAGCTAACAACTTGAAAAATAGAAATAAAGTAAACTAATCTACTTCCATGCAGAGTGAACAGAAAATCTTGATATTCACTAAACACACAGTTTGCAACTTCTCATTACTAGAAACAAAACCAAAACAATACAATAATCTGCAACTTTGTAAATTCCTCTTTGCAACCTCTATTACTCTAAATGAAGGATTGGGATGTCATTATTAACCACCCCATCATTGGAACAACCTTAACTACCCACTCATTCGTAAGCATTTCTTCAAGAACCGTTACAATTGCCCATATTGTCCATTAAAGACAAGATTTGCCTTTCACGCATCGTTATGACTAGATTCGCTAAGTAACAGCAATACAAACCAAGCACCAGTCTTAACTAGGTGCCAGTGTTAACCGAATGCCATTGTTAACCTAGTTCCAGTGTCAACCGAGTTCCAATGTTAACCAAGCTCCAGTGTTAACCAAGTTCCAGTGTTAACCGAGTTCCATTGTTAACCAAACTCTAGTGTTAACCGAGCACTAGTGTTAACCAAGCGCCAGTCCTACTGAGCACTACTTTACATACCGAGCAGCTTATCAAAGGTTCCCTGATGACTTGGTTAGATTTCCAGAGGTTTACAAACTACCTCACACACACACACACACACAACTAAAAGAAACCAAGTAAGCAACTAGAGTGTCTGTTTATCATCTTGACCCATTTTTCCACTCGATCATTACAAGAGTGAATGAACAAAATTATTTACAAACCAACAAAACTAATCTAAGAGTTCTTAAGGGTCTTTCACCCTAGTTCTTTAGGTGCTCCTGCACCATTATGCTATTAGGATTGGATAATACTGAGAGGGGGTGAATCAGTATTATAGCACTTTATCAAATTCTTTAACCATTTAAAATATAAAATTTAGTTCAATTGAACAATAATTATACCCCATGAAATGTGCCAGCTACAAAAGGCATCGAGGAAAATTTAATCCTTTCCAAATAAGAGCTAGATCCCCTATACCTGCAATCTATAAAAAAGCACATGTACACCCAGTTTCCTCTTTAATTAATTTTTATTTTCCATATGAACAAAAAAAATCAAAATTGTGTATGTGTTGAAATTAAATATATAAATATAGGTCACATATATGTGCTTATGGAGCCTGTCGATCGATGGGATGATGTTCTGCATAAAGAAAATTGACATATGAGTCAATTTCATCAGATTCTACATGTGTTGTATCAGTATTCTCATCCTATGTGGGACTATAACACATCTCATGGAAACTAGTGCACGCATGAGGCTGTATCGCAGGTGTCGCCATCTCTAAGGTATGATCTCTGAGAATAGTGGTCAACTGACTCAATTCTCATAAGGCTGAGACCATTGTATGATTCTAAAATCATACAGGTACAACAGGTGGGGAAGGATCCAAAAGAGGTGCAGCTGTCACGAGTCTCGCAAGGTCAACATTTTCCCCTGGCTTATTCTGGAGCATTGCCCTTTCCAACCCCCTAGAAATATTTAATGTCAAAAAGTTGGGTTTAAAACCCAACACGAACTCACAATATAATTTTTTCAAAAATTACAAAGGCACTTCTTGGTTTACATGGGGGTGATCAAAACACATCCACCAACGACTCCAAAAATTGTCCATCATTCCACGATGGACACACCACCTCATTGATATACATTTTTTTATCTTTTAATTGATCTCCTTTTTTGGGTACCTAAAATGTGGACATATTGTGCCCTTAGTAATTTTCATATCATTTATTTGTTTATATGTGAATCCATCAGCATTATATTGGCTCATCTCATCTCTCCAGGCATGGTGCCTATCAAGGTCACCATCAATAGATCTCACTGAATCTACAATATTATGCATAGTGCCTATAAAGTGCACAACATGGGAGGGACAAAGAGATGATTTTGGAGGCGAGTAATGTCGTCCATGATAGATTTCATGTTTTTATCATTTTTCTTTTTATAGCAAACCTGATTGGTATCTTCTTGTGGGGGTGGGGGTGGGGGTGTGGCTCTTGGGT
>MU223887.1:732152-751576 GCA_018584345.1 Thuja plicata
ATTCATATATATATATATATATATATATATATATATATATATATATATATCAACCCGCATTAAAAATTTCATTTAAAATTAAATTAAATTAAACATACATACATATATAAATTGAAACATTTAAAAAACTTTAAAATAATGTAATCTAATCTATCAAACATGTACATAATGTTATATAATCTATCAAACACATGTACATGTACATAATCTATCTAAAATAATCTAATCCAATATTAATCTAAAATAACGGGTCTTAATGTGTTGTAATGCATCTTAATGGGTCCCAATGGGTCTTAAGTGGTCCTAGGACCCCTTAAGACCCATTTGGACACATTAGGATCCCTAAGGATACTTATTACGCATTAGGACCTCTTAGGACCTATTACGTATCATAAGGGTCCTAATGTGTTTTAATGGATCCTAATGTGACCTAATGTATTCTAATGGGTATTAATGTGTCTTAATAGGTCCTAATGTGTCCTAATGGGTCTTAAGGGGTCCTAGGAGGTCACTTAAGACCCATTAGGACCCATTAAGATGCAATGCGATACATTAAGACTTGTTAAAACACATTAGGACCCTAATGGGGACCTAATGTGTTCAAATGGGTCCTAATGTGTCCTAAAAGGTCTTAAGGGGTACTAGGACCCCTTAATACCCATTAGGAAACATTAGGACCCATAAGGATACTTATTACACATTAGGACCTTGTAGGACCTATTATGTATCATAAGGGCCCTAGTGTGTTTTAATGGATCCTAATGGGACCTAATGTGTTCTAATGGATCTTAATGTGTTGTAATGGGTCCTAGTGTATCCTGATGGGTCTTAACCCATTAAGATTCAATATGACACATAAAGACCCGTTAGAACATAATAGGGCCCTAATGGGGACCTAATGTGTTCTAACGGGTCTTAATGTGTCATAATGCATCTTAACGGGTCCCAATGGGTCTTTAGTGGTTCTAGGACCCCTTAAAACCTATTTGGACACATTAGGACCCCTAAGGATACTTATTACGCATTAGGACCTCTCAGGACCCATTATGTATCGTAAGGTCATAATGTGTTTTAATGGATCCTAATGGGACCTAATGTGTTATAATGGGTCTTAATGTGTTGTAATGGGCCCTAGTATGTCCTAATGGGTCTTAAGGGTTCCCAGGACCACTTAAGACCCATTACAACCTATTAAGATGCAATACAACACATTAAGACCCGTTAGAACACATTAGGACCCTAATGGGGACCTAATGTGTTCTAACAGGTCTTAATATGTCATAATGGATCTTAATGGGTTCCAACACGTCTTAATTGGTCCTAGGACCCCTCAAGACCTATTAGACACATTAGGAACCCTATGGATACCTTTTACACATTAGGACCTCTTAGGACCCATTATGTATCATAAGGGTCCTAATGTGTTTCAATTGATCCTAATGGGACCAAATGTGGTCTAATGGGTCTTAATGTGTCACAATGGTTCCTAATGTGTCCTAATGGGTCTTAAGGGGTCCTAGGACCACTTAAGACCCATTAGGACCCATTAAGATGCAATACAACACATTAAGAGCTGTTAGAACATAATAGGACCCATTAGGATCCATTAAAACACATCAGGACCCTTATGATACATAACAAGGGGTCATAATACCTATTATGTATCATAAGGGTCCTAATGTGTTTTAATGGGTATTAATAGGTCTTAATTTGTTTAAGGGGTATTAATGTGTTTTAAGGGGTTATAATGGGTCCTAAGGGGTCCTAATGGGTCTTAATGTGTCTTAATGGGTCTTAATGTGTCGTAATGGGTCCTAATGCGTCCTAATGGGTCTTAAGGGGTCCTAGGACCACTTAAGATCTATGAGGACCCATTAATATGCAATATGACACATTAAGAACCATTAGAACATATTAGGACCCATTAGGATCCATTAAAATGCATTAGGACCCTTGTGATACATAATTAGGGGTCATAATACCCATTATGTATCATAAGGGCCATAATGGGTTGTAATGGGTCATAAGGGGTCATAAGGGGTCCCAATCGGTATTAAGGGGTACTAAGGGGTTATCAGAGGTCATAAGACCCATTATGTATCATAAGGGTGCTAATGTGTTTTAATGTGTTTTAATGGGTCTTAATGTGTTTTAAGGGGCCTTAATGTGTTTTAAGGGGTTATAATGGGTCCTAATGGGTCCTAAGGGGTCCTAAGGGGTCCTAATGGGTATTAAGAGGTACTAATGTGTTTTAATGGGTCTCAATGTGTTTTAAGGGGTCTTAATGTCTTTTAAGGGGTTATAATGGGTCCTAAGGGGTCCTAAGAGGTCCCAATGGGTATTAAGGGGTTAGCAAGGGTCAAAGGACCCATTATGTATCATAAGGGTCCTAATCTGCTATAATAGGTCTTAATGTATTTTAAGGGGTCATAACATGTTTTAAGGGGTTATAATGGGTCCTAAGGGGTCCCAATGGGTATTAAGGGGCACTAAGGGATTATCAAGGGTCATAAGACCCATTATGTATCATAAGGGTCCTAATGTGTTATAATGGGTGTTAATGTGTTTTAAGGGGTCGTAACATATTTTAAGGGGTTATAATGGGTCATAAGGGGTCCTAGGACCACTGAGGACCCATTATGACCCCTTACTATAGGATAATGCATTCTAAGGGGTCCTCATGTGTTCAAAGGGGTCTTCATAGGTTCCTAGGAAACATTAATGAGTCTTAAGGGATCATAAATAGTCCTAAGGGGTCCTAATGCATTTAAAGGGGTTATAGGGGTCCTAAATGGTCCTATGATCCATTAGGACCCCTTATGATACATGGTGGTTCCAAAGGGTTCTTAATGTGTACTAATTGGTCCTAAGGGGTTCATAGGACTCGTCAATGAATCCTAGGACCCTTATGACACCTTACGATACATTATGGTTACTAAGTGGTCATAATCATATTAAGGGACACCAAGGGATACTAAGGTGTCCTGATGCATATTAAGGAGTAGTAATGTGTACTAAGAATTCATTAATGGTCCTAGGATATATAATGGGTACTAAGATAGGGTTGTAGAATATATTATGGGCCATAAAGGGGTAGTAAGGGGTAGATACATTAATGAGTTCTAATGGGTCATGTAGTTGTTGAATAAGAAGTACTAACATGGGTCCTAGGATACATAATAGGTCATAAGGGTTGTCAAATACATACTAGGTCCTAATGAATGATAATTATGAATTGTACGGTCATAAATGGTCTTATGACACATACCTAATTTCAACTATATAGACCCTCTAGAGCCTCTAGGATATAAATTTTTTTCTTAAGGTCTAATTATTGGTTTAATTTGGCTTATGTTATTAATGTTATTTGTTTATTTTTTGTGCAATTGATGTATATAAAAACTTAATTCGAAGTGTTAAGGTTCTATATTGTATTTATTTAAATTTATTGTTTTACAATTTCTATATTCAAAATTATTTATTTCTAGTGTTTCTCATGCACAAGATTTTTATTTAGGGTTCCGATTGTGATTTATTTATTTAGGTTTATGATTCCAAGTTTCTAGTTTAAGGTTTGTATTTTAGGATGTTATTTTTTTAAAATTGTTTCATCATGTGTACATACATGCAACTTTTACATTTTCAGTAAAAAATTAATAAAAATTACATCTATATATATGAAAAACTATTTTTTTTAATAATTATATAGTAAAATTATATCAAAAAACCTAAATACATTAAAAAAACTATTTTTTTACATTAATACAATAAAAATATATGAAAACCTTTTTTCACATTTGTACAATATAAATATATGAAATAACTATATACATGAAAAAACCTATTTTCACATTTCTACAAAAAAATAACATACAAATTCATTTTCATAATAAAAGTGAAAAAATACTAATATAAATTGATAAAAATACAAAAAAATAATAGTAAAAATGGAAAAAACCAAAAAATGGCCAACCTGAAGGTGTTTCTGGCCGGAGAGGAAATGGGGTGAAGCTCTTGAACCGGGGGCATGTTTGTGAAAAATGAGTCCCATCCATTTTTTAAAAATAATAGGTTTACGAAATCGATCCCCTCTTAGAAACAGGGTCCTATTCCATACATCACCCCATTTGAAATAAGGTGATGTTTGTAGCAGGTCTCATTTCTAAGCGGTGTCCAATTTTTTTAAAAAGATGGTTCAGGTTCCCGTTGTTAGAATAACTGATAGGGGTGAATCAGTTAGAATCAGTTTCCTCACAAATTATCCTACAGTCCCAAATTTCTCCAAATGTATACCCAAAACAAATTCAATCATATAAAACTCAGCTCGGTGAAAATGTATTTTGTAAACTTAAACTTTAATCAATAGTGTTTACTGAGTGTCAGTAAATTAATACTGTGATTACCGATCTACGTCAATAAAATAAAGTATAAAGTAAAATAACAATCCACAACATTCATACACATTGACACATAGATTTTTAACGTGGAAAACCTGTTAAGGGAAAAATGACCTGGGACTGGTAACCCAAAATATTTTCATTCTTCTCAAGTGAGCTCGGTGAGGAGCCAACCTTGTTAAAGGTTAAAATGCACATTGTTAAATGTGACCTTGTTAGAGTATTTAAAATCAATAGTTCTCTCTTGATTAAGCATTCACTATGGGGTCAACAAGAAAGCAATCAACATTCTTTAAATATTATAATGACTCACTGTCCAACTCGGTTAAGAGATTTATTTGTAATAATGGTTAAACTGATACAGTAATGATCTGATTCAAATACAACTCTGATTTGTAGATATTCAGATCTATTCTAAGTACATAATACCTCTCATCAATTTGTTCACTTTTTCCTCTGTTTGCTCGGTTATGTCTGCAGAATAATGTCTAGTTCTATCTTTAACAAGTTTGATCACTCATGCATCAAATTCGCATGTATGCTTCAACATCTATCAACACACGATTCAGAAATGAATCTCTTGTCTCTTATATAGACATCATGTATCATTTAATTTCCATCCTTCAGATCTTGCTGCTTATTCTCCATCATTCATTTTCCCCCTTGATCCTTCCTCGAAAGTTGTGTTAAAAATATGTTTCAATCTCTCTCATCCAATCTTCATTTAATTTTCATAACCGTTTGATAAAAAACAAACTTTATCTTTTACCTCAAAATCATCAATTGCCAGATCAGCATCCAAGTTGGCCTTAATTATAATTAATTTCTTTGTCTTAGTATTAACCGTGTTTTGTCAAAAATTCCTTACTTAGTTATCACTGTGCTCGTTATACACTGTATTTTACTCAGTTATTATTGTCTCTCGATGTATGCAGAACTCTTTATTTTACTGACCACATAAACATTGTATGTTCCAGATCTTCAATACATAACAAATGTTTTCCACCATTATAACACTCAAATAAGTTGACATCAATGACAATACATTAACTGATAATGTTTATCATCATTTCTGCAACTCGTTTGAATATCAATAAATGACTTCAAACATATAATGAGTTGTAGTTCATCAATCTCTCCCTTTGGCATTGATAGAAACACAATATGAAATATGTAGTATAAAATGCCATAAAACAAATACCAAACTTTTGTTCTACAACTACAACAATTCTGTGTTAGTATAAACAAAATACTCACTGTGTAGACTCTCTCTACGGTTTTGACGTTTCAGCCCTTGAATCTCTCTGTAGATTAGATATGTCTTTTCTCTCCCCTTATCTTTTCTCCCTTGAGTGGATAGGTATTTCATGAATCAAATATCTCTGATATTTCATTGATATATCTCTCCCTTTGACAACATTGCTAAAAAAGAAAAATATGCAGCTCTTCAGTAGCAAAAAAAGATATCTCTAATTTTTGGTGCAGTAGGTACCTTTCAATGTACTGATATCCCTATGTTGGTCTAGTTGAAATTTGCATCAACATGATTGATATTCTGATTTCATGTAGGATGATGCAACCTCCTAATCTTCTTAGTTACCAATAGACATGGGACAAACCCCTAGTCTACCTCTCGAGTACTCAAATGTATCCTTCAGTAGCGGTTTTGTGAATATGGGACAAACCCCTAGTCTACCTCTTTTGAATGTACATATTCTAGTATTACTTGTTTGTCTTGTACTTGTTCCCTCAAGTAGTGATGTTTTATAGATATGTGTTTTGTCTTTGCATACATCACAAGATTCTTTGAAATATTTGTAGCACTTATGTTATCACAATAAATCATCACTGGTTTAGTGATCTCCTCATTCATTCCTTCCAGCAATTGTTTTATCCATGCTATGTTAGAACAATTTGCAGCAGCAGCAGCATATTGTGCTTCTACAGTTGACTAAGATATGAATGCTTGCTTCTTGCTAATCTAAGCAACTAGTCTTTCTCCAATAAAGAATGCTCCACCAGTAGTACTTTTCTACCATCTATATTCCCAGCCCAATCAGCATCAGTATAAAATTTCAATTTCAATTTTACTTCTCTTTTATACCATAGTCCATAATCCTCAGTATTCTTCAAATATCTAAAAATTCTTTTTACAGCGGTCATATGTGATTCTTTGGGGTACTTAGCAGAAAATCATGCAACTATTCCAACTGCATGTGCTATTTCAGGTCTTTTGTGAACAACACACATCAATTTACCAATCATAGATCTATACAAGGTTTGATTTACCTTAGGTGTCTTGTCATCTTTTTTCAGTTTGCATCCTGTCACCATGTAGGTGTTCTAACTAGTTTTGATTCCTCCATTCTGAATGTCTTTAGTACTTCCTTGATGTATTTTGATTGAGTAATGTAGATACCTTCAGTATGTTGTAAAATTTTCAATCCTAGAAAAAATTTGATCTGACCAAACATCAACATCTCAAATTCTTTCCTCATTTCATCAGCAAATGAAGTTCATAACTTATCAATACCTCCAAATATAATATCATCAACAAATATTTCAGCAATAAGTGTCTTATCATCATTTCCTCCTTTTAAATACAAATTATTGTTGTCACTTGTTCTAATAAATCCAATACTTATTAGATATGAATGCAATCTTTCATACCATGCTCTTGGTGCTTGCTTCAGTCCATATAAAGCTTTTTGTAACCTACATACCATGTGTGTCTGATCAGGATCAACGAATCCCTCAGGTTGTTCAATGTATACCTTCTCTTCCAATACTCCATTAAAAAATCTAGACTTCACATCCATTTGATATACCTTTAATCCTTTATATGTAGTGTATGTAAGTAGTATTCTTTCTCCTTCAAGTCTAGCAACTTGCACAAAAGTTTCTCCATAGTCAATTCCTTCTTCTTGAGCATACCCTTTCCAAACCAATCTTTCTTTATCTATGATTGCATTCCCATCTTCATTCAATTTGTTTCTGAAAATCCATTTGGTGCCAATGATATTTTTATCACTTAGTCTCGGTACTAATGTCCATGTCTTATTTTTCTGTATCTTCTCAATTTCCTCATTCATGGCATTAAACCATTCTTCATTTTCTAATGCATCTTTAACATTCTTAGGCTCAAATTCACAAATTAAATAAGTGTCATCTCTGAACTTACTTTTTTTCAATGTGCTTTCTCTTTTATCTCCAATGATCTGATCCTATGGATGGTGTCTTCTTACATATCTAGCAAGTATAGGTTTAGTTCTTGGTCCTTCATTATCTTCTTCTGTATCTACATTGTCTTCTGGTTCATGATCTTTTGTTTCAGCATTTTCCTGATTCTCGGTCTTTTCTACCTATTGTCCGGTGACATTAATCTGTTTCCCGGTAATATTACCTTGTTCCCCGGTAATGCTAGGCATCTGCGCCAGTATAGAATCAGGTTCTTCCTAGTAAACAAATTTACTATAATCTTCAGGTTCTTACATGTTGTCCTCATCATTTAGCTCAGCAAATTCATCAACTTTCACATTTGCACTCTCAATGATTTTGTTAATTGTCTTGTTCAAACATTTGTAATATTTACTCTTAGTATAACATCCAAGAAATATTCCTTCATCACTTTTTGAATCAAATTTTCCATTTCTCTCATCTTTTAGAATATAACACCTACTACCAAATGTTCTAAAATAGCTTACATTCGGTGTATACCCATACCATAGCTCATAAGGTGTTTTGTTTGAATCTTTCTTCAGTTGTACTCGGTTCAGTGTGTAAACTGTTGTGTTGACTACTTCTCTCTAGTATGTTTGTGAAACTCCTTTCTCAATCATCAATGTCCTAGCACAATCAACAATTGATCTATTCCTTTTTTTGACAGCAATCCCATTCTGTTGTGGTTTCCTCAGTGCAGAAACTTGTCTTTTGATCCCATACTCATTACAAAAGTTAGTGGACTCATCAAAAATAAATTCACCTCCTCTATCAGATCTCAAACACTTCAAATCTCTATCAGTTTATTTTTCCACTTTAGCTTTATACCACTTAAAAATCTTAAATGCTTCATATTTTTCTCATAGGAACATGACAGTCATCATCCTAGACTAGTCATCAACAAATAAAATAAAATATCTATCTCCATAATAGCTCTATGTTCTCATTGGTCCACATAGGTATGTATGAACTAACTCCAAAATTTCATTAGATGAGAAATTCTTTCTCTTGAAACTAGATTTTTACATCTTTCCCATTTGACAATTTTTGCACAGTACATGGTATGGTTTAGATAAGCTCAGTAAGCCTCTAAATTTTCTTTTTCTACTAATCTTAATCATGTTGTCAAAATTTACATGAAAAATTCTTTTATTCCATAGTCATATATCTTCATTCTTTTCCAATAAACAAGTTGTTTCAACTATGTCAAGATAGAATAGGTTACCTTTAGATTGTTCACCAGTACCGATCAATTTTCCTTTTCCATCATATATTCTTTCTTTTCTATTCTCAAATGCAACTCGGTGACCTATTTTATTCAACTGTGAAACACTCAACAAATTATAGTTAAGTCCTTTTACCCAATAAGCATTTTCACAATTGGTTTGATTATTCAGCATAATAGTACCTTTTCCTTTCACTTGACATGGTGTATCATTTCCCATTCTTATTGATCCTCCATCATAATGTTCAAGAAATTCAAATTTTTCTTTATCACCAGTCGTGTGATGTGTACAACCACTATCAATAACCCAAATATCATGTTTTCTAACTTTAGAGATAAGTGTTGTCTCTACATACACTGTCTCAATAACCCAATATTCATACCATGTGTGTCTAATCAGGATAAACAAATACCTCAGGTTGTTCAATGTATACCTCCTCTTCCAATATTCCATTCAAAAATGTGGACTTCACATCCATTTGATATACCTTGAATCCTTTATATGCAGCGTATGCAAGTAGTATTCTTACTCCTTCAAGTCTAGCAACTCGTGCAAAAGTTGCTCCATAGTCAATTCCTTCTTCTTGAGCATACCCTTTGCAAACCAATCTTGATTTATTACTGATTACATTCTCATCTTCATTCAATTTGTTTCTGAAAATCCATTTGGTGCCAATGATATTTTTATCACTTAGTCTTGGTACTAATGTCCATGTCTTATTTTTTTGTATCTTCTCAATTTCCTCATTCATGGCATTAAACCATTCTTCATTTTCTAATGCATCTCTAACATTCTTAGGCTCAAATTCACAAATTAAATAAGGGTCATCTCTAAACTTACTTCTTGTCAATATGCTTTCTCTTTTATCTCCAATGATCTAAACCTATGGATGGTGTCTTCTTACATATCTAGCAAGTAAAGGTTTAGTTCTTGGTCCTTCATTATCTTCTTATGTATCTACATTGTCTTCTGGTTCATGATCTTTTGTTTCTGCATTTTCCTTATTCTTGTTCTTTTCTACCTATTTCTCGGTGACTTTAATCTGTTGCCCAGTAATATTACCTTGTTCCCTAGTAATGCTAGGTATCTATGTCGGTATAACATCAAGTTCTTCCTAGTAAACAAATTTACTGTAATCTTCAGGTTCATTCATGTTGTCCTCATCATTTAGCTCAGGAAATTCATCAACTTTCACATTTGTACTCTCAATGATTTTTTTAGTTGTCTTGTTCAAACATTTGGAATATTTACTCTTAGTATAACATCCAAGAAATATTCCTTCATCACTTTTTGAATCAAATTTTCCATTTCTCTCATCTTTTAGAATATAAAACCTACTACCAAATATTCTAAAATAGCTTACATTTTGTGTATACCCATACCATAGCTCATAAGGTGTTTTGTTTGAATCTTTCTTCAGTTGTACTCAGTTCAGTGTGTAAACTATTGTGCTGACTGCTTCTCTCCAGTATGTTTGTGAGACTCCTTTCTCAATCATCAATGTCCTAGCACAATCAACAATTGATCTATTCCTTCGTTCAGCAATCTCATTTTGTTGTGGTTTCCTCGGTGCAGAAACTTGTCTTTTGATTCCATACTCATTACAAATGTTAGTGAAATCATCAGAAATAAATTCACCTCCTCTATCAGATATCAAACACTTCATATCTCTATCAGTTTATTTTTCCACTTTAGCTTTATACCACTTAAAAATCTTAAATGCTTCAGATTTTTCTCATAGGAACATGACAGTCATCATCCTAGAGTAGTCATCAACAAACAAAATAAAATATCTATCTCCATAATAGCTCTATGTTCTCATTGGTCCACATAGGTATGTATGAACTAACTCTGAAATTTCATTAGATGAGAAATTCTTGCTCTTGAAACTAGATTTTTACATCTTTCCCATTTGACAATTTTTGCACATTACATGGTCTGGTTTAGATAAGCTCAGTAAGCCTCTAACTTTTCTTTTTCTAATAATCTTAATCATGTTGTCAAAATTTACATGAAAAATTCTTTTATTCCATAGTCATATATCTTCATTCTTTCCCAATAAACAAGTTGTTTTAGCTATGTCAAGATAGAATAGGTTACCTTTAGATTGCTCACAAGTACTGATCAATTTTCCTTTTCCATCATATATTCTTTCTTTTCTATTTTCAAATTCAACTCGGTGCCCTATTTTATTCACCTTTGAAACACTCAACAAATTATAGTTAAGTCCTTTTACCCAATAAGCATTTTCACATTTGGTTTGATTATTTATCATAATAGTACCTTTTCCTTTCACTTGACATGGTGTATCATTTCCCATTCTTATTGATCCTCCATCATAATGTTTAAGAAATTCAATTTTTTCTTTATCACTAGTCATGTGATGTGTACAACCACTATCAATAACCCAAATATCATGTTTACTAACTTTAGAGATAAGTGTTGTCTCTACATACACTATATCAATTACCCAAATTTCAATGCTACAAACACTGTCTCAATATCTTCATCACTGGCAGAGTTAATGTCATTAAATTTATCTTCAGAAATGTAACAAGATTTCTATCTTTATCTTTGTAATCTCGGTTATCTCTTCTGTCATACTGTTGGTTGCTTCTGAATTCTTGGTCATCCTTTTTGTCAGTAGATCTATCATTTCTATCATCATTATTTTTTTAAGGCATCTTGCAGCAAAATGGCCAATCTCTTTATAGTTAAAGTGAATCAAGGGTAGTTTACCTTTATATCTTCCTTTACCTCTTTGTAATCTTCTAAACATTAAAGCTTCAAGTTCATCAAATTCCTTGTCATCACTATCACTGTCACTATTATTTCTGTTTATGTGTTTGCTACTAGATTTGCCAATTTTCAAAGTAGAAATAAATGTGGATTTCATAGATGGTACAATACTTTTGTCAAAGTTATTCAAATCAAAAGAAATCAATCTTCCAACAAGACTATCAACGGTAATTTTATTTTGAGGTGTTGCTCTCATTTCATGAATTGCATAGACTCTTATAGAATAAATAGGTAATAGAGTTCTAATAATATTACTCACAATTGTATCTCTATCAATGGTTCCACCAGATCCTCAAATAGCATTGACAACTTCTTTAAGTTGGTTACTCTATTGTGTGATGTTTTCTCCTTCCTTCATTCGCATGTCATCAAACTTTCCGCAAAGACTTTCAACTTTGGCTCTCAATATATTTGCATCTCCTCCATAAACTAGTGTAAACTGATCCCACATCTGCTTGGCAGTTGCACATGTCTTGATATATTTGAATTCAAAATCGGTAAGTGAAGAGGAAATCTCCACCATGGTAAGGTTATGCTCATGTTTCTCTTTCTTCTGATTCACTGTCAAAGGTCCAGTAGGTAGAATGAATTAATTGTCTGGAAAAGCTACAATTTTATCTGTAATCCTTGATAGGTATAATCTCATTCTACTTTTCCATGTGGAGAAGCTATATTTGTTCAACTTAGGTGCATCTCTCTTATACATCTTGTGATCTTTACCTTAAATCTTTGAAAACTTCCTTCTAAGAAGTGTATGCTCTGATAAGCACCGATAGCTCTGATACCAATTATTATAATAGCTGAGAGGGGGGTGAATTAGTTAGAATTAGTTTCCTCACAAATTATCCTACAGTCCCAAATTTCTCCAGATGTATACCCAAAACAAATTCAATCATATAAAACCCAGCTCAGTGAAAATGTATTCTGTAAACTTAAACTTTAATCAACAAAGTTTACTGAGTGTTAGTAAATTAATATTGTGATTACCAATCTAGGTCAATAAAATAAAGTGTAAAGTAAAATAACAATCCACAACATTCATACACATTGACACATATATTTTTTAAGTGGAAACCCTATTAACGGAAAAAACCACCTGGGACCAGTAACCCAAAATGTTTTCACTCTTCTAAAGTGAGCTTGGTGAGGAGACAACCCTGTTAAAGGTTACAATGCACACTGTTAAATGTGACCTTGTTAGAGGATTTAAAACTAATAGTTCTATCTTGACCAGGCATTCACTATGGGGCCAACAAGAAATCAATCAACATTCTTTGAATGTTATAATAAGGACTCACTGTCCCACTCAGTTAAGAGATTTATCTGTAACAATGGTTAAAATGATACAGTAATGATCTGATTCAAATACAACTTTGATTTGCAGATATTCAAATTTATTCTAAGTACATAATACCTCTAATTAATTTGTTCACTTCAGTTCATATCATACTTGTTCTTCTCGGTAATCCTCTTTCCTCTGTTTCCTCAGTTATGTCTGCAGAATAATGCTCGGTTCTCTCTTTAACCAATTTGATCAGTCATGCATCAAATTCGCATGTATGCTTCAGCATCTGTCAGCACACGATTCAAAAATCAATCTCTTGTCTCTTATATAGACATCATGTATCATTTAATTTTCATCCTTCAGATGTTTCCACTTAATCTCCATCATTCATTTTACCGCTTGATCCTTCCTCGACAGTTGTGTTAAAAATATGTTTCAATCTCTGTTGTCTGATCTTCATTGAACTTTCATAACCATTTGATCAAATAACAAACTTTATCTTTTACCTCAAAATCATCAATTTCCAGATCAACATCCAAGTTGGCCTCAATTAGAATTAATTGCTTGGTCTTAGTATTAACCATGTTGTGTCAGCAATCCCTTACTCGATTATCACTATGCTCTGTATACACTACATTTTACTCAGTTATTATTGTCTCTCGTGTATACATAACTCTTTATTTTATCGACCACATAAATATTGTATGTTCCAGATCTTCAATACATAACAAATGTTTTCCACCATAATAGCACTCAAATAAGTTGACATCAATGACAATACATTAACTGATAATGTTTATCATCACTTCTACAACTCGGTTGAATATCAACAAATGACTTCAAACATATAATCAGTTGTATTTCATCACCAATAGCTGGCGAGATCCCATTCAAATTCAAACTCGTGATCTTGACCCATAACGTCGCCTAGTTTTTTGAGAGCGGGACCCCGTTTCTGAAAAGCCTTTTCCATGAAAACGACGAAGTGTAAAAGTTCCATGAAAAGTGGACTCATCTTCTTGCTTTACCCTGGAGAAATTTATCCCCCAATCAAAACCATGGAATATTTTTCATCATTTATTAATGATAATTCCTTGTTACATAAAGTCTTGCATATTGCCTCTTTCACATGCACAAATAGAAGGGTTGATTTTTGACAGGTTTCTTGTTTCACAATGCTGGAAAATACAAGATTATACCATCTAGTCAGATATTTTACATTACACATGTTCAAATCATTTTCCAATATCATTGAATATCATGAAGGCAGCCTCCTTATCATCTCATAGACATAGGCCATCCTTTAAGTTTGAAATAATGTGGTTTCGACACCCACACTTTCTTCCACTCCTAAGGCAATGGTGGTTCAGTGCACCTATCCAAAAAGGAACAAAAATGTTTTAGTTCCATAACAAGATGTAACATGTTAAAAAAACATAAAACAAATATGAAATATTCAGGTCTTCAAAAATATTTTCTATCAAAAGAAGTAATAAAAAAGAGTTAAAGGAAATAAATGAACACATAATTTGTCATGGACTAGATTTAGCCACTTTTAAGAAGCAAAAACACTGGAAAAAAGATTGGGAAGAGTTGGGTAAGTGGGAAGAAGAATATTTTAGGAATAAATCCCATGAATTATGGCTCAAGGATGGTGCTAAGAATACAAAATATTTTCGTATGTCAGCAAAACTAAAGAGGGAAGCAAGCACCATTTTCTCCGTTAATGATTTTGTCTCTGGTGAGGTTATTTCAAATGTACAAGGCATCCAAGATGAGGGTGTTAGGTTCTTGAAAAATATCCTTGACCCTCCTCCCTCTCCTCCCCCACAATGAGTGCAAGAAAAGGAACTTCTTGATGTTATTCCTTCTTTAATAACTACCTAGGATAATCAAGTTTTTATGGCCCCATTCACCTTGTTAGAAATTAAAAAAGTTGTCTTCTCTCTGCCTCCCTAGATGAAGCTCCTAGTTCGGATGGTTTTACTGCACTTTTCTTTTAGGGATGTTGGGATTTTATATGCTTTGATCTTTTGATAGGCTCAGAGGAATCAAGAAAGAGTGTGTCTATCCTTAAAAATTTCAATGCCACCAACATAGCTATCATTCCCAAGGTCAAGGAGCCCAAAATATTTTCTGACTTCAGACCCATTTTACTGTGCAACATGAATCTATAAGATATTTTCCAAATCTATTTACTGATACTTCAACACCTCATTACAAAAATCATCTCCCCATAATAGGGTGGCTTTGTGCCAGGAAGGGAGGCAGTGGAAGGGGCACTTGTTGTGCATGAAAAACTACACTATAAATATGAATTGGTCACCTATATTTATGGTAAAATTGGACATGATGAAGACATGTGAAAAAATTAACTGGTCCTTTCTTTTCAAGGTACTTCATAAATTTGGATTTGTTGTTAAGTGGTGTAAATGGGTAAAGGCTAGTATAACATTTGCCTTTTTCAGTTATAATGAATGGTGTTCTGGCAAGGTTTATTCTAGCTTCATAGGGAGTCATACAAGGAGATCCATTGTCTCCATTTATTTTCATCATTATGGCAGAAGTGTTTAGTAGGATAATCAAGCTTAGGAATGAACAAGAGCTTTGGCAGGGTGTTGATATCATGGGTGCTTCTATATAAGTTGAGCACACTAATTATTTGCAGATGATACTCTTCACTTTGGAAAGTTAGTTGTACAAGAAGCCAAACAAATGAAGGTAACTCTTGACCTATATATTGTAGTTTCGGGTCTAAGAAGTAATTCCAAAAAATCCACGGTATATGTATTCAATACAAATGTGGCCATTTCGAATAAAACTTTTAAGATACTTCATTTTTTCATTGGAAGAGCTCCCCTCTACTTACTTAGGCATACCTTTTTGTGGGTTCTAACAAAGAAAATTATTGGAAATATGTTATAGATATAATTGAGGGAAGAGTTTCAACATGGAAATCAAGGTGGTTGTCATTATCAAGAAGGATTTTTCTTATAAAAATAGTTTTATCTTCTATTCCAAATTATTACATATTGGTGCTAAAAGACCCCGCTTTGGTGATACAACAAATTGAAAAGTTCATTGGAGACTTGTTATGGAAAGGTAACATGACAGATGAAAAAAGTTTCTATTGATATCATTAAAAACTATGGCCTTATGCAAAGAAGTTGGGGGAGTAGGATTGCGTGATTTAATAAAGAGAAATTAAGCATTTGGCGGGAAACTTGTTTGGCAAATGTATAGCAAGCCTGATAAAAAGTGGTGTAGAATAATGTAAGAAAAGTATTTGGATTCCACTAATCCAATTAGGATTATGACCACTTCAAACCATCCCAACGGTTCAGCCATATGGAACTTTATGATGGTATCTAGAGATTTAATCACTAACTATGTCTCTTGGGAAGTAGATAATGGAGAGACCATCTAATTCTGGCAAGATTCTTGGAATGGGTTGCCGCCACTAAACCAAATCTCTGTCATTTTGGAAATATATCATATTATTATAAATTGTTGGGGATCAAAACTAGTTGATTACGTTTGTGGAGTGGAACTCTATTAAGGTAAATTCATATGGAAGGATCCATCGGTTCTTCCCATAACCATTGGACAAAAGAATTGCGTTCAAGATATATTCTTGAACAGAATTGTCTACTTGTCAAATGAGAAGGATAAACTATTCTGGGCTCCATCAAGTGATGGTAAGTATTCAATTAAAGTTGGCTAAAATGTAGTTCAACAAATAGAAAACCAACAAGTGGAGCATAGAGCCTTCTCATTCTGCTAGAACAGCTTGGTCCTCCCCAAGGCGGGATGTTTTGCTTGGTTAGCATTAAGAAAAAAGATTCTTACAAGTGAGTAATTAGATAAATTACAAATTGGCTAGTCATTCAATTGTGCCTTATGTGATAAAGAAAAATAAACAGTAGACCACTGTCTCTTACAATGTCCTTTTGCTCAATAGAATAAGATAAACATAGTTATGTCACTTACTAATACATTATGGGGCATGTTTTAGTCCTCGCCTACTCTCTTTTAGGTGTCTCTATTTCCATGCATTTAGAAAAGTATTCCATCTATAGTTATATGGACCGTTTGGTGGGAGAGAAACAAGAAAATATTCAGACAGGTTGTTACTCATTTGAAAATTGTATTGGAAGGTATTGAGAAATCTATTTCTGAATTGGTTAATGCTAATATACAAAGGAATTTCAATGGCAGCCCTCTTTATACTCCTTGGGATGGTTACATTATTAAATATTGGAGAGCGTTGTCCATCCCCCCTATACCTACTTTGAATAATCTTAATAAACGGGAAACTAAAAAATCAAAAATCAAATGGAAGTCCCCAAATCCTAACTATGTGAAATTGAATTTTGATGGGTCTTGGAGAGGTAACCCAGGTGAATCAGGTATTGGTATTTGTATTAGAGATCATTTATGTTATTTGAAAGCATTCATGGTTGCACCCATTCCACTAGGCACAAACAATTTGGTAGAAGCGCATGCACTTTTAAGTAGTTTAACATTTGCAAAAAAGACGGGGATCATGAATATTCACATTGGATGAGATTCAACTGTAATAATAAATGCATGTATTAGTAAGAAATATTTAAATTAGAAGATAGAATATGTGTTGAATCAAATTTGTATGCTATTAGATTCCTTCAAAAGTTATTTTTATTTTACCTCTCATGGTTATAGAGAAGGAAATAAATTAGCTGATCTCTTAGCAAAGATGGGTTGTGATAAATTTGGACTCAATGACTATGAAGTATAATATTGCAGGGTTTCCAATGATAGAAGAAATTTTTAATTAGGAAAAATTTGGTGACACTGGCTGGTTCGTGTCATCATTAATGCATCAGTAATTAGAAATGGATAAACAATGATATCATTACTTAAGATATCATATATACTATGACTGAATGCGATAGATAAGTTGAGGAGACTTGAACTTTGTTGTGGGTACGATATCAACATTCGCATGTGCCAAGTGGCTTATTATCACATGATGCTTGGTACATCTAAAGCAATCTGCATTACCTGTGTCCAGATTATGATGATAGCCAAATAAACATGTATTTAATATCACAAAAATCAAGGAGCTTGTATTCATTAATTGTGTACAGGTCTCAATATGGATATCTCGTCGTCTTCCTCAGAACCTCGGGACTTGCGTTTCAAATTTTTAATGACAACCATGGAGTGCAAACCGCACAATCACAAGATTTCTTTGATGGTGGAAGAGTGGGAGTTGTCATTTGAAAACTATACTAGTGACGGGCAATTGGGCCAAACTTTTTACACCGTAGGCGTTTCCTTTGAACACATTTGGGCAAAATAAACTATCCTAAGGTTGAAACTGCTGGAGACACAAATGACTACCATCAAAACGATCCTGGCCGTTCGTCATTTTTGCTGAGTATTTTAGGTCATTTTTGCCAAGTATTTTAGGTTATCACAAATATCTAATAACAAGTGTTTTGTATCCATAGGGAAACCAATGGGCCAAATCAAAAGTGGGCTTCAATAATGTGGGCGATGATCCACAACAACTGTAGATACGTGGCATGAAAAGGTGAAGGAAATATATATTATGTGGCATTTCCATTTGAAGATTGTTCTGGAACACAAGAACCGGCGGCCGGCATTGATCTCAGTGGTCATTTTTGCCTGTCATCATAAGATTGTTTTGGAACCGTCACTGCTTTAGTGCAGTCCTTCCAAACCTCACTTTCTGAATGCCAGCGAGGTCTTTGTTTAATGGGGCATTTATAACTGCATTGAATGGTATTAATGTATTCAACCACATTAGCCTACGTGACTATAGATGTCGTGTAAATATATTTCAATCCATTGCCGCCTCTGCTATTCTATAAATACAACCAAACTCTTAAATATTTTGCACAGGAACTCGGAGCGCACAAAACAGGAAACTTGAAAGGAAGTACAGAAAGCAGGAAAGTTGAAAGACAGCACAGTGCATACAACAAGTGACATTTGGAAAATCTCCAGTATTTTTTCCCATTCTCTTCCTCTCTTCGCTCTTTCATTTCTTTCATTTCTTCTTATCTTAAGATATGAAACATTAATAAAAAACTATGAAACAATCAAACTCAAAAATGTTATTTCAGATTATTACAATTTTGTTTATCTATCATTATTGTGTAAAAGTTTAATTTAACTTTCTTTTCTTAATCAAGGGGTATCTTGTACAAGAGACATTAGATATTCACCGTGAAATGAGTAGATGGATAACTTTAAAAAAGAGTGGGAGGAAAAAGTGTTTTATAGTAATGGGGATGTAACTGAATATCGCTTCATCATGAAGTGTTAAGTTTAAAGAGTATGATAACAATCTGAACAAAATTTTTGAAGAAGCAAGGCTTGTTAGTCAAGATTTATAAGAAGAGTTAACATAGAGAACAATATGTAATAGTGTTGTTGATTTAAAACAAGAACTAACATAGAGAACAATATGTAATAGATATGTAATAG
>MU223887.1:751676-766236 GCA_018584345.1 Thuja plicata
AATACCTACATGGATGCAGACAACTTGTACATTCTACCCAAGTGTTGATCTTCTCACATGCAACTGGGGTGTACTCCGACGCACACTCGAGCACCTTTATTGGTTCGATGATTTTGACCCCATGCCATAAGTGCTCATCGACCATTAATGTAATAATTACGAACTAATATCTTGCTCGATATGAGGGAAACACCATTGCCAATGCATACTTACATTTTTGTGCCTCAAAATTATTTACTAAATACATACTTCTTGTTTATACAAAGCTTCAAATATTTCTAGAAATTAGTTGTATCCACAAGACTCTAAATGTTGCAATATAATGTAAATTTAGATTGAAATATTTTAAAATAGAATTCAAATATTTTATTGATAAATAAAACAAACATCAATACGGCGTACCCATTGCACACCAAAGTGCGATTGCTAGTAATATCCATTGTCATCATTGTAAAAGGGTCGTCAAGAAATTGGTGGGTCGTGATGTGTTATATCCACAGGTTAAAATACTCATTTTCTCATCCCAACTGATTTCAATCTTTCTTTCAAATTCATTGGATTTGCTACAATCGTGGAATGCAATTAAAATGGTTAATCCAGATTTCATCACAGGCAATAAGCTATTGGTTGCAGTCCAAAGGTATGATTTCTGGAAAGGGCAAGCGTTTATTGGTGGCCTTTTTCCAAGGCATTTTCTAGTGAGTAAGGAAATTTATATTACAGTCTATAACAACATAATATTATCTCTAGAACACCAAAATGTACGTCCCCTCCAAAGAGTCTTGCAGAATATACGCACAGCTATGGATTCAGAGACAAGGAGTAGGATTTACACCAAGGTCCATGCTCTGCTAGCAATTATGGGGCATGAGCATGAAGTAGGTATTATCAACTCATGAGAACTCGCCCGTAGACATCATAAGGCTTCAAGGCAGAGTTGAGCCTTTTGATAGTCCCTTAGGGTTCACATCTCTCCCTAAAACCGCAACATCTTCTCTGGTAAATGTGGTTAATGATCTTGCAAGCTCCCTGTAGAATTTAAGCAACACTGAATATCATTGAGCTATCTATGAAATGGGTGACCTGGATGTTCAGCCTATGGAAGAATGAATGAAGGCAGGTTCATATCAATTTGCAATTTTGAGCATTTATTGGTTCCCCGTGGTATATAATCAACTCTGGATTAGGATTTTTTGTATTCGAACAAAGGGCTTTAAGAGTTCAATCACGCTACATGACTATCCATTTTGCAATGGAGGTGAACGTTTTGTCTATTTTATCTACACTAATTGAATCGTGGCAATATGTCTGAGGGGTATGACCAAGGGGTTTTTTGGGGTAAGTCTAAGAACTTACAATCATCTACAATGTTCGAGGATGTCAATTATATTTATTAGTATATGCATTTTCTTTGAATTCTCAGTATGAATAGCCACATTTAGCATTGTAATATCTAAATGAAAGCATACAAATGGTAATATAAGCAATATGTGCCCTATTTTTGGAGCTTAATTTTGGATAAGTATACAGTTCCTGAATGTACTTTGGGCATTTATAATGTAGAATGTATATAGGAAATAATCAATATTAGTTATTTTTTTAGTTATGTATACAGTTCCTAAATGTACTTTGTGCATTTAGAATGTAGAATGTATATAGGAAATAATTCATATTAGTCATTTTTTTGTAATGGACAAGGAATGAAGGTTTTCTTCACTGGTTCTTTCCTTCAAGAGCTCTTGAACAAGGTATTATTAATTTAAATAAATATATTAGTGGCTTGCCACATTTGCCAAAATGAAAAATAATGGTTATTTCTTCCAGGAGCTCTTGAACGAGGTATTATTAATATAAATTAAAAATAATGGTTCTTTCCTCTTGGTGCTCTTGAACCAGGTATTATTAATATAAATAAATATATTAGTGGCTTGCCACTTTTGCCAAAAAAAAAAAATTTAATAAGTTTTAGAATTTATTTTCCACTCTCAATCTGAATAATATTGAAAAGTGGAAGGTTTGATCCTTCAAGGAGGTGGATATTGACTATCAAAATATCGTTATTAATGATAATTGTAAATAAATTATTATAGGTTTAAAGGAGAGGTACTTAAATATTCGCGTAACTCTACAATTCAATTTTACAAATGATTGGTTTCCTTAATAACTTTAAAAATATTGAAAATATTATTGAAAAGCAATTCATTATAGAATTTGGATGGATAATCCAACGACCTTATAACTTGTATAATCCAAAAATATATCTAAAAAGTATATATACTCGAAGAATCTAAACTTTGTAATCTCCTATTTTTCTATAAGGGCCCGTTTGGTTGGGGAATTGGAAAATGAAACAAATCATGGTTATCCATAGCCTGGTTATGCAAACCCTGGTTTTCATTTTTTGGGACTGTTTGGTTGACCTGGAAGATGGATTTGTAAATCCACATTCCAACAGTTAAATCGACGCAGTGCTCCGGACCCGACAAGATATATAAAAAAATTTAATCATGTAAACCTTGGAGTGCATTGGACCCGACGACAAAGTTAAAATGGCTTTAATCTCTATGAAAACCATGGAGATGAAAGTCATTCCACCTCTTTAGCAAGAATTTGGACATCCACATTTTTGCACAAATGGGGATTTGCAAATCCATCTTCGCATTCAATTTAGAGGTCACCAAACAAGGAATTGCACCCCATAACCGGGTTATGGGCTGCATAACCCGGTTATGGGGTGCAACCAAACGGGCCCTAAAAGCCCCATTAAAATGCTATGAGATTGTTGTCTCCCAAGTTCACAATGAAACAAAATTTCAAAGAGAAATCAGTATAGACTGCAGAAATTAAAAGTAGATATATGTTGAATCTTGCATTTATCAGACATCGAACAAAGCCCTAAAATGTGTTGTAGTCTAAATTTAAAGGGGTGAAATGGAAGGAATAGCTGATAGACATATGGTCATCACCTTTGCGTGAAGAATTGAGATAAAGGACAGGTGTCCTCTCTTGTGAAATAGGTAGCAGGTGTAAAGAAAAGCATTAGACATGTCGAAATGAAGTTGGGCCAAAGATCTGATGCTTCTGCTAATGTCTATCGCACTAGTATTTCCTTCTTTAACATTCGAAAGAATGTAATATTTTCCGCTTCTGTAATATTGTGTTAAAAAATAAAAATAAAAAATAAAAACATAAACAGAAATTGCATACGGTTGACAATATGTTAGAGGTAAGCACGACCATGTAAAGCATCACAGTCGTCCATCGGGTATCGACGGTTCACAACTGTTAAAATTGAAGCGAGACGATTCAGATCGTTTGATCCGTCGAACTGATCTCTCCTCGCTGACGTTGCAAACAAGTTGACCTTTTCAGACGTCCCTCATGCAATAAATTACCGATTCAGAAGGCACCGGAAAAAACTGCGATCTACCTCCATTGCAATTATTATTCTCCATTTCCTCTACAGTGTAAAAATGATTTACCACTGCTCACCGCCGAGGACTGATAAAGGGTCCGCTGCACAATATTTTTAACATACTCCTTTCCATTAATTTGTATTATAAGTTTTGGGGTTTGTTTGGCCGCACTGTTACATACCATCTGTAAATGTTTTGTTCCGGAGAATTTGAAATCACCAGCTTCCTACACATTGCTAC
Organism: Thuja plicata; assembly: GCA_018584345.1. Taxonomy (NCBI): domain Eukaryota; kingdom Viridiplantae; phylum Streptophyta; class Pinopsida; order Cupressales; family Cupressaceae; genus Thuja; species Thuja plicata. The sequence continues at coordinate 755,333 of MU223887.1, forward strand.
GAAAGAAAGGAAGTAAGAAATCAAGGAGCCGCATTGACGCTTTTAATTGTTCCATTTCACTTTAATCTCTGTCAACACTTATTCGCTTTACACGAATATCAGTGTAGGTAATGGCACATTAAGAAAGAGGATAGACATATAGCAAGTGTCAAAATGTGTATAGTTAAAATGGACGTAAACATTTTTACATAGTTTTTGTTGTAACGACTTTCCTTTAAGTAATTTTGGCTACAATACTTAAGAAAAAAATGAAATTACTTTTACAATTATACTGGTCATTAGCACTTAAAGTTTTTTTGATTTTTTTTAAATCGAAAAAAACATTACCACAAAAAGATGTCAACAAAATTTGGTAAAAAATATTACTAAGGCTAAGTACCATGATTTTCATCTTCTTCCTTAATTCCTTTTACAACCCATTTTTGAATATTAATAATTATAAATCTCATCATTAAAATGCAGAATTAAAAGAACAGTTGAGATGAAGTGAAGAGTAGTGCAAATTGGACTTCAGAACCAAACAATCTCCTCTTTTGTGCATCCAATTCATGCCGCAAATAGCTATGCTTGAAGATGTCTCTTTCTTTTCTAGGCTTAATGGTAAGAGAAGCTTTTGAGAACTTTAGCTTCTCTTTTGCAACAACCTTCACCAATGGATCTTCAAGATTGAACGTTGTATGAATCTTTTGTAGCTTGTCTTTTGTTACAACCTAGAGCAGTATAGAACAACAACTATGAAGTATCCCCATTCTCTCCTACACTATATGCGCCAGTCATTAGCAAGTGAAGAAAAAGAGACAAATAAAAAGTGGATTTGAAGAGGAGGTTACAACCATCTATCCCTATGTGAATGCATAATGTTGAAGCATAAACAAGGCACGTGAACGGTTTATAAGGATGCCACTTGTAACTGACAAAATCATGAAAAATATTCCAAAATTCGTAACCTTTCCAATCCAAAAGCGTGAGCCAATACATTTAAGAAAGTGAAACAGGGCTTCAGGCGAAAAAGGAAATATGAAAAGAAGACACCGTAAAGTCTAGGGTTTGAACAAAATAAAATAAAAAATAAAATAACATATTGAAAAGGAAGGTAGGTTAAGATTAAAATCTACGATTTACGTCATTTAGGGTTTGTTTTCTTCAACATAGCAATTCTTGTCCTCGTATTAAATATTCTACAAAATGTATGATTTTTTATATTATATTATAAAAATTATAAAATAATAATTATTAAAGTAAATTAAAATAATATTTAACTAGTAGTCGCAACGATACGCCGATAGGAAATTATATTTTCAAAAATGTGAAATGACTATTAATAATATACAAAATAAAATCTAAAAATTATAGATGATCATTAATATTTGTTTTCAAGATAAAATGTAAAAAGAGAAATAAACAAAAAAAATTCAATTACATTTAAATTAATCAAAAACTTTAGAACTTTAATTGATCCCAAATTTTTGCAAACATGCTCAAAATGATTATAAATCTCAATGAACAAACTAAAAAAATTTAGAAACAAAGACTTTTTTAAGAGTAAAAAAATTGAAAAAACATGCAAAAGTGTTCAAGATTACAAACATAAATGAATAAAAACAAAGGAAAAAATAGAAATTTATTGAAGATTTGTAAGAATGAAAAAAACAAGGGGAAATTTATAGACCTATAGAAAACTGACACCAATATGTCTGCTACAAAATAAGACATCAACAAAAGAATAAGTAATAATTTGAGACTTTTAAAAAAAAAGGTACAAGATTTACAAGCAGAAAAAAAAGAAAAAAACCAGGCACAAGATTTGATTGTCAAAGTGAGTTGATCATATATATATAAATATGTGACAGGGATGACAACACATTTAATTTTTGATTAAATGTTAATTTATAGTGTATGTATATGTGCAAGTTGTTTTTAACTATCAGTTATTTATCTTGATGGGTGTGGGTGGCGTACTCATAGGCTCTATTCTTTGTTTCTTCAGAATATTTCTTTTTTACAACCAAGTTCCTAAAATTTTACTGTAAACTCTAAAAAAACCCCACTATTTCTTGAACCAGCTAAAGAAACCAATAATAACATTATGAAAAAAAGCAGCAATTAAACAATCATTTAAATCTGAAATTACCAGTCATAAAAAAAGAAATTGTAGGAAATGCTTTGTTTTCAATTCATTATATTTGATTGGAGAAAGCTTTGTTTTAATCGTAGCTTACAAAAATCAATACAAAGGCAATGTATTTATAATTCTTATAGCCTTAGATCATAGCAAGAGGAATGCATCATACAAAGAGCTTCAAACTGGCAGCTTATCATAAAAAATAAGATTGTAGCAACAATTTTTTATTAGCTACACCTAGATAGACATGGACAAAAAAAACTCTGATAAAGATCGCAAAAATGCTTTTTTGCAATAGTAACTCTAAAGTTGAAAATCTCACATATTCTTCAAACAAATTACCACTATTATTAATAAAAATTAGTTTAAGATAATTTTCATATTTTCATGCCAACAGGTTGTATGGTAGAAACAGTGGAACTGCAAGTCTCCTAATTCAATTGTCACGACAGGGAAACACGTGAATAAACAAATGCTCTATAAAAATGACAAAAATAATGTCATTTGAGAGAATGTCATGAATGACATAAAATGCAATTAAGAAACAATCTAAAACATTACCAAATGTTTGAGATTAAAATCAACCCATGGAGAAGATAAACGAATGTCGAATGTAAATTTAAGACAATAATATTCATTGTATAAGAAGTAGCATCATGAATATATAAATTCAATTGCGCACTTCAAATTTGCGAATAGAAAATCAAAGAAGATGTGTAAATAACACAATTTAAACTTCCCAATTCACAATAAGATTGAATCCACAGCCCAATCAAATCCGCAACCCCATTGAATCCACCACTAGATCGAAATCCATCAACCATTCCCAATTCCTCCAAAAAGCCCCAAATCGTTTCCCTTAAATTTCTTCCCCAAAACTCTGGGTAAAATTTCATTCCCTCCCATAAGATGCCATGCACAGGAGAGGGAGAGGGCAAAAAATAAAGAAGAATTTAGAAATTATCATATCAACTACCTCGTTACAATAAGACATATCCCATATAATTATAAATACTTTTCATTTATTTTTTTTTTGATACAAATATTAATTTAATATTATCATTTGAATAATCAATAAAAAGAATCATACCATCCCGAAAAAAAGTCAATTAGAGAGGCTGACAATTTTCTTGCAAAAAAATATTTTTCAGGGAGCAAAGCTCCCACAAATAGCCTATCGGCTAAATTAGACATTTATTATTATTTACATTTTATTCTATGTATAAGTTAAATAGAAATATTATTATAATTTTTATATAAAATACATTAAAATTAATTATTTGTTTATAAGTATTAATATAATAATTATAAAATAAATATAAGTATTATAATTTACAATTGTTTATACTATTATTTATTAATAAAAGTCTTTGGTATATCAACTACTTTTTAATGTGTAGGGTATCTATTTATAATGAAATGATTATATACTAACAATAAAATCTATAAGATAATCAAACTCCATTAGACATGTTATGAAAGAGTGAGAGAGAGATAAATTGAAAGGTAAAGATAAAAAGAGATCTAAGAAAATAGAGTGAGGGATTAAAAAAAAGAAATAAATACTTAATTTACCTTCGGTACCTCTTCCACATTCACATTGCACACTAAGGCCCCGTTTGTTTGGCGGAATTGGACCAGAATTGGGTGCAAGACTTTTGCTTTTTCCCCAAATCCACTGTTTGGTTGCCAAAAATGAAATTCTGGTTTTGGAGGAAGAAACCCTATTTTGACCCGAAAATGGGTGGCACCATCTTCCCACCAAATAGGTGGAATTCAAAATAAAATTTGGGTTTTAGGTTTTTTTAACCCATTTTAATATGTCCATCCTGTCCGCGGTCTTCCCATTCCGATTTCAGGGTTTGCGAGAAGAGGAAAAACCAACAACGCCCATTTGTTTCTGCTGAATAGGGTTTAGAGGAGGTTGCAGAGTGTTGGTATTGGAGTAGGTCACAGAGGAGGCTATAGAGGAGGTGCATACAGTGCATACTGCACAGATTTTTTACACAAAATCTTCATTATCAAGCTCGCTCAGGTATTCCCTTCCTTCGAGCTTCCATAGTTTGTACAAAATAAACAGTTCTATAGTTTTGAGTTCATCTACATTAAAAAATCTTTAGCATATATCTTTTCATTTTATTTTTAAATAAGCTTTAACATTTGTTTGTTGATTGTATTTTTTATAAGTGAAGCCTTTGCAAGCATCAATTATGGAGGCATAAAGAGTTTGTACACTGTCAGTGATCAAACTCTAGGCTATTAATTCTGTGTGCAATGAAGCACAAAAATACTAAAATCCTAGGCTATTAACTGATAAATTCTCTATGCATCTTCTAAACCATCCTAGTCAAGGGAATCCAATTTGTAAACTTACTATCTTGCTTACTGAAGACATGGAATAAAATAAACAAGATCCAGTGAGTGGACAAAATAAAATTGTGGTACCAATAACCAATATGGTGGGCATGCCATTGATATCCTTTGACCCATCATACAGAGATGCTCTCACCGAAATCAAATGGGTACTTCCCTATTGCAGCAATAGCTACAGTTCGCTTTCTAGGTATCTCTAGAGATTATGAAATCTGACAAGTGGGCTAGGGTAGTAATGGGGAAGAGTTGAACAATATAAGAAAAACTTTGGATGAACCAAATTTTTAAATAATTGATGGATGGATAGTTAGGTCATTAACCTACATGAATGTCCAAGGACTGATATCAATCTCAAAACTGATATAAAAAAACATAGCTCGTTGTTTTCCCCTCCTAATTAATATTTTCTAAAGACCGAAGGCCAGCCAAAGATAACACAAAATTTTAAATCTGAACAAATAAATTGAAGCAACACCTTTAGTTGCTAGACACAAATAAAATGTGTCATCCATTTGTAAAAAGGATTGTTAGCACTGTCTGCTATGAAAAGGCCTACACAGAGTCCAATGTTGTTTTCTTCTTCTCAAACTTCTCCTGCCAATTTGTAGACTCTCTTAGATACAATCAAGTTAAAAGAAAACCTTAGTTGATTTCTTTTATTCGGAGACTCTGCTTTAGGACATGAATGGCCCAAAGATTGGATGCCAACATGGCCTACACTATGTAAAATAATTAATAAGTTACCGATTTTCAACTTTTGTTAATTCATTCTCTTCCCATTATTTGACAAGAGCTGCTCTTTTCTCTACATTCACCTTTGCTAAATTATATCTATAGATACAAAAACCACAAAAAATAAATAAATTTTAATACATTCTGCATTGTGCACTGTATAAATGTATTCATTACTACACTGCAAATACACCTTCAAAGTGCTCATCATTTCATTTCCCAAATCACAGAAAAAGACTTTGTGTATACATATGAGAATGGTTGTAACAAATGCGAATGAAGATTAAGAAGACATTATATAATACACACCTTTTTTATAGATCCTGATTTCTTAGTGGTAGGCTCGGTAATTGGTTGCTTCCTCTTTTCTGCCAAAAGGAGTTAATAATATCCAATCAAAAATACTGGTACTTCTTCTGGCACTGTTGAATTCCCATCAAAGTTCTATCAGAGAATGGGAAGGTATCTTGCCCTGTGGGTACTCCAAGGCATTGTTATGCTACCATTTGATTAGTGAGAGGGTATGAATTATAGTTTTTCAAGCCTAGGTTTATCCTTTTTAGGACAAGGCAGATGTGGATCCTGCATATGGCCAGGTTCAGTAAAGTTATGTATGCCTCAAGAAATTATGCATTTAGCTGTCTATTCATTTTTTTGTTTGGGCATTTTGGAGAACATAATTTTTGCTAATTGTGTCTTGTCTTTTACTTTGTACAAGATTCCTACTACTATGGAGAAAGGCCTTGCAATATGTTATCGCACCATTAGCTGAAACAGTGATACAGGGTAATGAAGCAAGCATACATCAAAAATATCACCCGGGTTTGTGCAACAAGGAGAAATCTAGGTTTGACAAAAAGACCCATTTGATGTAATGCTCTATTGTATGCATTAATCGTGATGAAATTTGAGTTAATTTGTTGAACAATACTAATTTGATGTATGCCCAAGGGATACCAATTTTCAGTATAATTTCTTCAAGATACAAAATTTTAGGTTACAATGAAAATTTTGAAGAGAGAATTTCAGGAGGGTACAATATAAAACCTTACATCTAGGGTACAATCCATTTTAAGGAGAGAAAGCTCCAAATTTAGTTTCCAACTCCTTTGGCTCTATATTTTTTGGGTTTGCACAGATTCTGGATCACTGCACTTTTATAGGCATATGCCAAAATAATAAATATAGCTCATGACCAATACCTAGTAATCAAGCTTATTCCATGAAATTGTAGTGGCTATGTCCTTGGTCTCTCTCTTGTATCTCACTGATCCCCTCTTTGATGGCATTGGAGATAATCCCATTTGGGTAGTTTTGACAGTAGTCATGTAAATTATGCATTAATTTTTTCCGACAATTGTCAAATGGCATGCCAAAATGACACTGACCTCGAGATTGCATAAAATATTATTATGCTCTCCGAGGACTGTTGTTTCTTCTTAGTTATTTGTGTGTTCTCTTGTCTCATGAATCTAAAATATTCCACTGACATTCAACAGTCATAAATAAGAGCCAATGAAAGGCCACTAAATTTCTGCTCACTTAACTCTCAAGCACATTTGCATACAGTGAAATGGGAAGGAATGGAAACTGATTTACAATTGATTTCTAATTGGAGGATAAAATTTCTTTCAATCACTAGTTAAGTGATATACCCTTCACAATAGTCTCTGCCATGGCAGGAACTAACAACACACAATATCATTGCATATTTTTAGATGCAGTGGATGATATCCTTTGGTCAGGATATTATAAATAAAATATTAATTACACAACAACAAATCTGTGGAACACACGAACAGATGACTGACCTAGCAGAAGTACGCCTTAAACATGAGCTCAAGGATACATATCAAAAGATAGATTTTTTGCAAACAGATGTTCAAATGGTTCCTGGATGGTTGACCAATTTAATTTCTTCATTTTTCTGATTTAACTTGTAATTTGTCATGGACTAGATATGGTTTAGAAACTTTTCTTGGCACGTTATGGACCCTGGCAGTCAGGTTTCTAGTTCTTGGCTCGGTATGGAAATTGAGTGCCTCTTTGAGTGCTATAAATACATTTGCAGTTTGAAATTGAGTTTGAAATTCCCTAGTGGGGCAGGGGACCAGATAGTTCATTATCTTGTGTTCACCTCATCAAAAGTTTTTATAGAGCCTTGTGGAGGAGGATGCTTGATCATCTAACACCTCTTTAGTAGATGATCATCCCCTAGGGAGAAACTATTGAGATTATTAATGTTTTGTAAATGTAGCTCACAACTATTTCAGATATAGAGCATTTTATGATGTGCATGAGTTTATTTAAAGAAGAATGTTTCTTTTTGAAGATCGTATGGTTTCTCTCTAATAATATGTACCAAATTGGGATTGATGAGCTTACCTCTGATAGGCAGGGGAATAAAGGTGATTTTTGTAAGGAAGACCAACCTGGAGAGTAAGATAACAAATCCTTATGAAAGTGACCTAACAACTGAGTTTGGACTATAACCATTTCCAACAATATTGACAGAACTCACAATTTAATAGGAGGTGATCAACATGTTCCATAAGATAACCACAAAGAACATATAGAAATACATTAATTATTCTTGTTATATCTAACAAGATACTTACATAGGAATGTGATCTTGAAGGGCTAACCATGAGAAACTACCATCTTTTGGAAGACAAGTAGAATTCCAACAAAGTCTAATTGCCCAATTATTGGTATTATGATTGTTTATGATGCTAGCATATTCATCTTTAGCCGATGAAATTTTCCTGATTTATCTAAATGAGCTCATCTTCCTTGTGATACAATTTAACCTTTCTCCTTTGAATTTTTTTATTGTATACTTATTTTAACTCACTGGAAACAAGGAGGAAGTCAAAAGAGATATGAGATATGTGGGATAATTACATTTCTACAAGAAGAAATGAAATTCTATATTTGAGACCCCTTTGGTAATGAGGATGTTACAAAGATATTCTATGGAGGGGAATTTTGCAAATACTTAGCTACCATCGATTTTCTCTAATTCAAATATGGATTTTTTTTATAGTTTCCAAATGATTTTTGCACCCAAAGCACTATTTTGTGCTTGCAAATTTATGATACCATCCCCTCAATCATTTTGGGGAAGACATACCTATCTCGAGGCTAACAAAGGTATCTTAGCTTTATCCTTTACATTTTCAAACCATAAGACGGATAGCTTGAACCTTTGAGGAAGCCTCTTTTGGCACCTTTACAATTGACAAGAGATATATGTGAATGACATTTAGTACTGATTTAATCACTATGATTTTCCCTGCTAATGTTAGCCATTTGTATTTCTAAGCTAAGTTTCTTTTAGAGATGGCTAATTTGATCTTATCACAGAATAAATGCTTTTCTGATCCTGAAAAGAAGGGGATGCCTAAATACTTAAATGGAAATTTACTCACTGAAAAAATTCCAAAACTTCACAAACTTCTTTTGTATAATTAGAAGAACATTTAAGAAAAATAACTTATGTTTTAAACTAATAATTAATTGACCTGAAGCAACAATATATACATAAAGAATTTTTATTTTAGTTTTTTAGTTCTAAAATGGACGCCTGGATCTACAAATCTTGGATCAAAGTCGTAAAGTTAGTAATACTTGAGCTTTACGATTCCACAAATTCCCCATGTGAAAGATGAAGAGTGCGTTCCATGTTAAGATTTCTATTGTCCTTATTCGAATCCCATTCCACATTAAATGTTGTTGTCTCTTATTTTGAATGAAGAAAAACTTGTAGAGGATATGCCCATATCATCTTTAAAAGCATCTAAATTGTATATAAGTGTCCACTTTCCAAATATCCAACCTATCCTCCATATAAATTAGGCTCCATCGTCTTAAAAGCAACCATTGTCCTTTTCTATATGATCTTCTACATTCCACATTTCCTTATATTGCATAGTCTTTCACATCTGTTTTCGGCTACAAAAGATTTGTGGTTATTTAGGACGACACCTATCCAAAGCACATTTGAGCATCATTTCTTCTCTTGGGCCAACTTATCCCCATCTAGCTTTCCATTCTGAGTTCCTTACGGATTGAATGGTACCATCATTCTCTTGGATACCTTTGATATTGGGGTCTGCGTATCTCTGATTCTCCACTGGCAGATCAGAGATTGATCGAGGTAGCTTTGGATAAAGGGATAGGATCTGAGTAATGCTAATACTTGATGTGTGGTATCTAATGAGGCTAGAGGAAGGAGAGTAATTACTCCTTAACTCAGGTATGAAGAATAAGCTTATGTAGTTTTATTGAGTTTGGAACTTTGGATTCACATGGGTCAATGGTGGTGCTTCACAACATCTAAAAAATAGAGCAATAGAATATCTTTTCAAAAAATGAGTGGATAACGTAAATAGAGTATACTTTGGAAAAGTGGAGAAAATTTTTACATCATACCAATCAAATAGATCAGTACACAGACAAGGCTAAAAGGGCACTGTATAAATATATTTAGAAGCAATATGACATCTAGATCACTATTTTGGGAATAAACTGTACATCAGCCATTATGCTGCCAATCTTATAATGGAACATAGATTTCTCATCTTTTGGTTTAGAAGAGTCGCTATGCTTTGCCTCTGTGAATTGCATCCTATAAATATTAGGTGATTGAGGAAAACTATCACAAAGTGTCACACTTGTTCTTCAGTGCAATGACCAGCCATCTTAACTATGTCCTATGTTGTCTTACAAAGTTTGTGGTGATCCAGTTAACCCCATGAGAGCATACATAAAACCCAACTAGAGATAACAAGGCAGAGACAAGAAACAACAGTCTCCATCTGGTAAGGGACAGCAAAATTGCCATGCCAGAAGACAAACACCCTAAAGCCAAGAAAGTTTTTTTCCATTTCTGAAAACCTATCAGTGCTGATCTGCATTCCCTGCAATGAATGACATGCCTGGAATAGCGATTGTTGGGTCTGGAGCATGGACAGTTCAAAAGTACCTATTAGTTCAAAACCTAATTAGCACCTATTAGTTCAAAAGCTCCACTATCAACTACTACAGCATGTTACTTAATTGATGATTTTAATTTGAAGAGATTGGCTGGTCTAACCAAACCTATTAGTTCATCCATTTTTTCTTGTGTATTTTGTCAAACATTATCAAACAGTTTGCTTCCAATCTTGATACATTGCTTATATGATGAATCACAGGTTGAACATTGATTCTAAAATGGCTTAAAATCACTTTTATTTGTAGAATACTTTCAATTTCTAGAACATCAACAGCATGTTACCAATATATCCTCGCTCAAATTATTGTGTTTGTCCACATTTCAGGCCATTGATGGATCCTATTAAGAATATTGACGTTCTAGGATGGGGTAGCTATGGAGACCACATATTCTCGTCTTCTCACAGCTCTTATTGCTTGTGTTTCTGTAGCCACAATAGTGGTGGCCCTAGAAGGCAGTACACAAATGGGTAAACGAAAAAGAAAAGGAAATTATTTTTATAGAATGGTTATTCATTCCAATGATGTAGATTGTCATGATCATATTCGCATGAGTAGGGGAGCCTTCTTTCATCTAGCTACTATCCTAAGGCTGAAAGGAACCTTGACAGATACGATACACTTGACGTTAGAAGAACAACTTGTGATGTTCCTCCACACCGTTGGCCACAATCTGAGG
>MU223887.1:792728-807305 GCA_018584345.1 Thuja plicata
TGTATATTTGTTGGATATGGCATTGATGAATTTGGTTATAGGCTTTGGGATTTTGAAAATCATAAAATTGTAAGAAGCAGAGATGTCATATTCAATGAGAAAGTGTTGTACAAAGATTTGTTGCAGCTGCATGAGAAGAAAGAAAATGATTATGTAGTGTTGGATGATATTCCAAATGATAATGTTCCAGAAATTCCTTATGCTCCGCAACAACAAATACCACACACCCTAGTAAATGCTAGACGGTCAACAAGGCTAAGTAGACCTCCAGATAGATTTTCACCTTCTTTGTATTCTATCTTATTAATTGATACTGGTGAACCTGAATGTTATAATGAAGCTATGCAGGTGGATACAAAATTTTAGTGGGAGTCTGCAATGACAGATGAAATGGACTCCTTACTGAAAAATCAGACTTGGGATTTATGTAAGTTACCTGCAGGTAAACAAGCTTTGCAGAATAAATGGGTTTACAGGTTGAAAGAAGAAGATGGAGGTAAGAAAAGATTTAAAGCCAGATTAGTAGTAAAAGGATTCGCACAGAAATATGGTATTGATTTTGATGAGATTTTTTCTCCAGTTGTTAAAATGACTTCTATTCGTACTGTTTTAAGTATTGTGGCTATTGAATATTTGCATTTAGAGAAGCTTGATGTTAAAATAGCCTTTCTTCACGGTGATTTGAATGAAGAAATATATATGGTACAACCACAGGGATTTGAGGTCAAGGGTAAGGAGAGTTTAGTGTGCAAATTGCAGAAAAGTTTATATGGCTTGAAGCAACCACCTCGGCAATGGTATATTAAATTTGATAAATTTATGAACAAGAATGGATACACTCGATGTAATTCTGACCATTGTGTTTATTTCAAAAGGTTGAATAATGATAGCTACATTATTTTATGTTTATATGTTGATGATATGCTTGTAGCTGGATCTAACATGGATCATATTAAGGGGTTGAAACAACAGTTAGCCAAATCTTTTCCTATGAAGGATTTGGGGACAGCAAAACAAATCCTTGGCATGAAAATTTGCAGAGATAGGAAGAACAGAAAATTAACTCAATCTCAGGTTGATTATGTTGAAAAGGTGTTGCAGAGATTCTACATGAAGGATGCCAAAGCTGTCACTACACCTTTGCCTGGTCATTTGAAATTGACCAAAGAAATGTCTCCAAAGACACCAGAAGAAGAGGAAAAAATGTCCAAGATACCTTATGCTTCAGCTGTAGGGAGCTTAATGTATGCTATGGTATGTACTAGGCCAGATATTGCACAGGCAGTGGGAGTTGTTAGCCGGTATATGAGTCACCCTGGGATTGAGCATTAGAATGCAGTCAAATGGATTCTCAGATATTTGAGAGGTACATCTAATAAGTGTTTACACTTTGGGGGCTCTTCTACTACTGTTCATGGCTATGTTGACTCAGATTTGGTAGGAGATATATATACCAGACGGAGTACTACAGGTTATGTATTTACTGTTGGTGGGATAGTAGTGAGTTGGATTTCTCGGTTACAAAAGGTGAATGCGTTATCCACTATAGAGGCAGAGTATGTTGCTGCTACAGAGGTAGCCAAGGAGATGATATGGCTTCAATTCTTCATGGAAGAATTGGGACATCCACAGGTAGATAATTATTTGTATTCAGATAGTAAGAGTGTCATTCATCTTGCAAAGAATTCTGCTTTGCACTCAAAAACAAAGCACATACAATTGCGATATCATTTCATCCGGTCAGTTTTAGATGATGGACAGTTAAAGTTGGAGAAGATACATACAGATGATATTCTAGTAGATATGTTTACAAAGGCAATGACAAGGGAGAAGTTGAATTCCTCTTTAGCTTCGGTTGGTCTTCTAGACTAAACAGAATAAAAGAACAGCAGAGTCCAGGGTGGTTTCTTTATTCTAGTGGGAGCTACAGGTTTGGTCGATCAGTCTCCAAGTGGGAGGATATTGTTGTGGAGTCTGATCAGTCTCCAAGTGGGAGATTGTTATGTATGTGGAGCCTAATCAGACTCAGTTTCTTTCGACGCGGTTTCCCCCCAAACATATCTTTATCGGCCCCAATCTCGGGGTCCTGGGGCAGCGCCCCAAGCGGGGTCAAGGGGCAGCGCCCCTTGTGGGGGCCCTTTGGGGCAGCACCCTAGGGCGGGGTTGAGGGGCAATGCCCCTCGACACCAACAATGAATTATTAATATTGTAAAGGGTCGACCATTGATTTTTCTATTAGTCGGAGTATTTTTTTCCCTAATTAGGTTAGGTCAAATATGCTTGTGAAAAGGGCTTAGGGTTTCGAGATTTCATTGTATGAGGGATTTTCATAACTTCCTGTGATGGTATTGAGTTGCAGGTTTCAGATTGTAATCGCTGGATAATAATAAAAATATTGGACTCGTTGTTGGTGGACGTAGCCCAGGGATTGGGTGAACCACGTCAAATCTCTGTATCATTTGTGTTCTCTTCTGTGTTTATATTTGCATTATTCTGCTTATTATTCTAACAAGGGAATCATTTCCAAAAGGCAATGCATGGAGGGCTCATCACCCACTTCAGCTTATTCATTTAGATATATGTGGTCCTATGCAGAAACAAAGTTTGGGTAAGTCATCATATTTTATCACTTTTATTGATGATTACTCATGAATGTGTTGGGTTTTTTTTTGAAAACCAAAGATGAAGCTTTTGATACTTTCAAGCGGTTTAAATCCCGTGTGGAGAATGAAAAGGGGAACACAATCAAGTGTTTGAGAATGGATCGTGGAGGAGAATTTTGCTCAAAGGATTTTCAAAACTTTTGTGAGATAAATGGGATCAAAATACAACTCACAACTGCATACACACCTCAACAGAATGGGGTGGCTGAAAGGAAGAACTGTACTATGGTAGAAATGGCAAGGAGCATGTTACAAACCAAGGGTTTGAACAACTCTTATTAGGGAGATGCAGTTGCTACAGCAGTCTATATCCTGAATAGAGGTCCTACCAGTGCCCTACAAAAGATGACCCCATATGAAGCATGGTATGAAAAAAAACCTAATGTAAATCATCTCAAAGTTTTTGGTTGTTTGGCTTATGTTCATGTACCTACTTAGAATAGACAAAAGTTAGATCCTAAAAGTGAATCATGTATTTTTGTGGGTTACAGTGAAGAGAGTAAAGCTTACAGGTTGTATAATCCTATTACTAATAGGGTTATTATCTCACGAGATGTGATTTTTGATAAAGGGGGAATATATGGTAATCAAAAAGACCATATTGACAAGTTAAATTCAGTTTTGAATGATGATATTATTTATAATAATAATCATGGGCAGCCAACCAATGACTCTATGTCAAGATCTCCAAGTCCACCAAGCAGCCCCTCATCATTTCCAAGTGCAAGTCCATCTTCTACAAGAAAGGTAAGAAGATTAAGTGACATTTATGAGAGTTGTCAAAATCAAGCACATGAAGAAGATCCGATAGGTGAGACAGTAAATTTTGCATTACTTGCTAAAGCTGATTTTTAACCATCATGTTTTGAAGATGCATGCACTAATGTGGTTTGGAAGCAAGCAATGAAAGACGAGATTGATTCAATTCAGAGGAATGAGACTTGGGATCTTGTAGATCTTCCACATGAGAAGAAAAAGATTGGCACAAAATGGGTCTACAAGATCAAGTATAACAGTGATGGGAGTGTTGAAAGACACAAGGTAAGATTGGTTGCTAAAGGTTTCAGTCAAAGGTATGGCATTGATTATGAAGAAATGTTTGCACCTGTAGCAAGACAAGAGACTATCAGGATGCTGATTTCACTTGCAGCTCAAAAGAAATAGAGCATTCATCACATGGATGTGAAAAGTGCCTTCTTAAATGGGTACTTAGAAGAGGAAGTATATGTGGGACAACAACAAGGTTTTGAGATTCTAGGCAAAGAAGATCTTGTCTACAAATTGAAGAAGGCTTTGTATGGCCTCAAATAAGCGCCACGAGCATGGTATGCAAGGATTGATGGTTATTTTCAGCAAAATGGATTCCAAATAAGTAAGAGTGAGCCTACCCTTTACTACAAACATGAAGGTAATGATATTCTCATTGTAAGTTTGTATGTTGATGATTTATTATATATGGGTAGTTGTTCTAAGATAAAAGAGGAATTCAAAGTTGCTATGATGAATGAATTTGAGATGAAAGATTTAGGTCTCATGAAATATTTTTTGGGAATGGAGGTTTAACAAAGTGAGAATGAAATTTTTGTTTGTCAAACAAAGTATGCAAAGGATATGTTGAAGAAATTTGATATCCAGTTGATTGTAAACCTCTTTCCACTCCAATTGTTCATGGAGTTATATTGTGTAGAGATGATGGTGCTCAAATTGTTGATGAGACATCATACAGAAGTATTGTTGGGAGTTTGATGTTTTTAACTCACACAAGGCCTGATATTGCATATTCAGTTTCATTGATTTCAAGGTATATGACAAATCCATCAGAGATGCATATGCAGGAAACCAAGAGAATTTTGAGGTATGTGAAAAACACTATAGATTTTGGTATTCACTACTCTTCTAAAACATTTGACCTTGTTGGTTTTAGTGATTCAGATTGGGGAGGTAGTTTGGATGACCAGAAATCTACATCTGGTAATTGTTTTTCTTTGGGTTCTGGTTTAATCACATGGAGTCCAAAGAAGCAAAGTATTGTTGCCCTCTCTTCTACAGAAGCCAAATATGTTGCAGTTACTTCAGCTGGCACACAAGCTTTATGGCTCAAAAAACTTCTTGAAGAAATTGGTGAGATATAGGTTCAGTCTACTGTGATTTATTGTGACAACATTAGTGCCATTAAATTGGCCAAAAATCTAGTCCATCACAGCAGGACAAATCATTTTAATTGAAAACAACATTTTATTAGAGATTTGGTATAGAAGAAAGTGGTTGAATTGAAGTATATCAACACTAAGGAACAAATAGTAGATATCTTTACAAAGGTAGTTGCAAAAGATCAGTTTTTTGCACTCAAAGATCAAATTGTTGGCCCTCTTAGCATCAAGGGGGAGTATGAAGATTGATGCATGCGTTTGCATGATTTACGAATCCCCTATTCCACCGCTATTCTCAAATCAAATCAGTTCAGTTTTCTATTAGTTGTTTTTATAGTTTCTTGCAAAATTTAGGGGAGTTTATTATTCTGGAGTCATAGTAAGCATGTGTTAACATGCAGTTTTTAGTTCTAGTTATCTCAAATAAATAGCATGTTGTGCATGCATAACACTCGTTAGTTTTAGTTTATTTTGGTCATTTTTTGTTGTTTACGCAAGTGGTAGACCTTTTAAAAGGTGAAATATGTAATGGATTTTTTTATGCAGCAATAAAGTTTATTTTATTTTCTCTGCTAAAACAGAGCATTCTCTGTTATGAAAACAGAGTTCTTTTTCCATAAATTTACTATGTGTTGTTGTTGTTAAGATCCTACAGTTTCAAGGGCTACCAAGACACTCTCTACACACACTCACTTCGCCAATTCTACAGAGAATGTGAGATATACGGCACTGTGGATTTCATCTTTGGCAACGCCACAGTAGTTTTTTAGGACTGTACTCTCCTCGCACGGAAACCCATGGATGGGTAGCAGAATCTTTATACTACTCAAGGTAGAACGGACCCAAATCAAAATACTGGAATATCAATTCAAAACTGTAATGCTACAGCTGCGCCGGATCTAGTTCCTGTTATCAACTCTTTCCCCACATATCTTGGAAGGTCGTGGAAGCAGTACTCTCGTACTTTTTACATGCAGTCTTATCTAGACAGTTTTGTCAGGCCAGCTGGGTGGTTAGAATGGTCGGGAGACTTTACAAAAGTAAAAAATTATGTGAAGCGTTAGTTGTCATTATTCAAGAAAACAAATAATTTCATAGACAAAATAAATCACTAATTTTTAAAGTTTTTATTGTTAATTTTATGTCAAAATCAGTCCTCTTCCAAGTAGAAGAGATTACCCTATACTAATAGACGTAACTACGAATTAGAAGAGATTAAGAGTTTACTAGAAAACCATCCAAGCAATACAATTTGTTGGATGAAGTTTAAAAGGTGATTAAAGATTTGAGATTTCAAAATAGAGACAAACCTAAGGTTTTTATGCCATTTCAATAAGTAGGTGCATATATGAAGAAGCCCGTAGGAGGTTGACACAAATAGATTATATAAAGTAGACTTTTGCTTGAATATGTACGTGATCTCTTCTATTCTTGGTTTTCATTTGATTTATCTGAGTCCTCTATATATTGAGGCTATTGCAATGATATGTTTTTTTCTCACCATTTGATTAGCTAATATATGATCATTTGATCAAGAAGTTTTTCCAATCAGCTTGAATGAATAAAGATTCATGCATATGTCAAAAAATTATTATCAAATTGTATTTATGTATGTATGTATATATGCATTTATGTATGTACCTATATATAAATATATATACATATACAAAAATACATATGTATATATAGATATAGATATGCATATGCATATCCATATACATAGGTAAATTGTAAAATGAAATGATATTTTATGAACGAAAGTTAGAATTTAAAATGATTTGTATAAAATATTAATACTTTTGAAAATTCATAAGATGAATATTTTAAAAAAAGTGTGTTATTTATATTATATTTTTAAAAAAATAAAGCATATTTCATGACTATTTTTTACTAATATTACATATATATATATATATATATATATATTTTGAAAGAGAGAGATAAGAAAATAATATTTAAATACTTTATTTCAAATGTAGGTAAGTTTTTGAATAGTGGAAAACATTTCGAAGGGACCTTGAAACCCATTACAAAAATGAAATCCAACCGAACAAGAAATAGACGCTACCCAACCACTGGAAAATAGTTAACCAAAAGCAACCAAAAAAAGGGACCAAAGCCCCAAACAAGTTATAGCATTTTCATTAAATATTCATTCTTATGAGTAATATCATTATTAATGTTGCAGTCCTTGTGAACACTACTGTCAAGGGGACTTTGTTGAATGTGTAGGACAATTGAGAGGGGTGGGAGTGAATCAGTTGCCAATAAAACTTGCAAACTTTAATCAGTTCCATCAAACTTACTTTAATCCATAATCATAGAAAGATGTAAACATGAAAGAGCACATAAACCATCATACACAAGGAGCACCAAATTTACGTGGAAACCCTATTAATGGAAAAACCATGGAGAAGATTAATTCTCAAATATATGAACACCTATTAAGATGACACTGGTTAAGGTGTTTTTTGTGAAGAAAGACTCACTACCATGGGCTCACTACCAAAGGGTTCACTTCTCAAAGAAAGGAAGCACACTATCAAAGAGCCCACTACCTAGATGAAGAAGCATAAAAGAGAATAGATCCACCATTGTTGCACTACCACAACACAACTAAAAGATTTGTAAATACCTTTGGCTCACTACTTTCAGTAGCTAACAAATGAAAGTCTACACTACTCTCAACTACACTTCACACTACTTCCTACATGTAGGGAGATAGATCTTCTTTCATACATCTCATCATGCATGCACACACTTACACAACACTCACAAAATTAAACACAAATGTCATGCCTTTTCCTCAATAATTCATCCTTTATTTATACCATCCTTTATAGGAATGAGGATTTGACCACAACATGTATTTTCTAGGACCAAAAACAACATTATACATTTTGCATTCCATCTTTCATTCAATGAGAAAATTAATTGAAGTGTAAACACCCGAGGTTGGCCAAACCTAGAGTAAGAACACCAAAAAACTTTGAAACTATGTCTCTGAAACTCAAAATCTCATGCAAACTAAAATGAATGAAGCTAGGGACATTAAAACTCATATCCAAAACCAAAACATAGAAACCATCACACATAGAAATGTGAAGCATGCATCTCATGTAAAAAAATTTGTCAACTATAGTCATACTCAGACAAATACCAATTCTACTATGCTACAATCCAAAGAGTAAAAACTTGAACCTAATATTGTAAAATATTGTCCAATAATATGCCAAAACCTCATCAGTATATTTGTACCATGAATAATATGGAGCAAGATTCTCAATGCTACTACATAGAAAACAATCACCAATCAACAACAACATGTTAACATTAATTCCAATCATACTGACCCATCAAACATCCAAACTTACTCAACTAAAAACTCATTCTACTCAATCCTGCAATAATCTCCCCATTTTTCATTGATGGAAACACATCAACAATAGAAATAGAAACAAAATTATTCAAACCAAACTCTTTCCTCTAGATATCACTCAGCATCCCCCTTTGACATCAATAGAAAAGGCATGATATAAAAATTATTTACTCATTTTTCTCAACTCCCCCTGAGATATGCATATTATCTCAAAATTGTATTTAGCTCCCCCTATGAGAAAACCACCATCATTAGTCTAGATCAAAGAATACACAGGAAGTTCAATGGACTAATGCACTTCCATATGCATCTAGCTCTATAAGAAGGGGAAATCACCCCCAATTTCTCCCAGAGATACTCAAAAGTATCCTTAGATAATGTCTTGATAAGAATATCAATAATTTTCTCTTTTTTAGGTACATAATCAAGATTTACCTCATTCTGCAAAACATTTTCCCTTAAAAAGTGCTACCAGATTGAAATATATTTTTTCCTTGAATGTAGTACTAGATTCTTTGAAATATTCATTGCACTAGTATTGTCACATAAGATAGAAGGGCTCATCAAACATTATTCTAATACCTTTCAATTAATTATTATTCATAGTATTTGTGTATAGCATGAGGAAACAATAATATATTGTACTTCAATAATATATAAGGATAATGAATCATATTTCTTGTTTGATCAAGAAACTAACCAAGGTCCAAGGAAAATTGCACCTCCATGTACTTTTCCTATCATTCGCACATCCAACCCAATCAACATTGGTATAAGCCATCAAAGTGAAGTTTGATTTTCTGGTATACCAGAGTACATAGTCTTATGTTCCTTTCAAATATCTAAAAAACAAATTCACACTAGAAACATGTGTTTCTCTGGAATCTTGCTGAAATATGGCTACAAGACAAACAACATGCATAATATCTAGTCTAGCAATACTAAGGCATAACAATCCACCAATTATTTAATTTGTATTTTCTCTCATTAGCCTTAGGATATTTACCATCTTTACTCAACTTACAACCAATAACCATAGGAGTACATATTGTTTTAGCATTTTCTATCCCAAACTTCTTCAACATTTCTTTGACATACTTTGACTGCGAAAAAAAGATACCTTCACTTTTCTTATTAGCTTGCAAAAAAAGAAAGAAATTTATTTCCCCAATCATAGATATTTTAAAATATTCCTGGACTTCATCAGAAAAATTCTTATACATACCTTCAGTTCCTCCAAATATTATATCATCCACATAAACAACTACAATCAAGATATCATTTGATTCAACCTTAGAATAAAAATTACTATCACCAGTACCTTTTTTCAATCCTTATTTCAAAAAATATCCGTTAAGTCTTAGACCAAACATTGACCAAAACCCCAAAATGTAGGGACAAATGTTATTTTTTTGTTTTTGAGTGGTTTGGGATCCAATAGAGTTATTTTGGATCAATTTGAGCAAGTTAGGCAAGTAGGAAAGAAAAATTGCAAAAGTTACAAAAGTTGCTCATGACAACTTTGCAACTTTGCAAAGTTGTCATGACAACATTTCCTAAAAAGTTGCATTTAGTTTTAAATGGGTCCAAATCCCAACCTTAGGGTCTGAGCACGTGGGCATGAACTATATAAGGTTAAAAAACCCTAATTGAAGGGTTGGTTGTCAGGTTGTACAGTCTGAATAACAAGAAGCACTAATTTTGTGCGACGGAGCTACTTTTAGCCATCATCCAAACCTAAATGGATTGAATGGACTATTGTAATGCATTGAAGTTTTAGTTCTTGTTATTTAGTTACACTTTTTGGAATCAATTTGAGAAGTTTATGCATTTCATTGTCATTTTGTAAATTCTTTTGTTTCTTCTGGTTTGTTGTCCTAAACAGTGGTAACCATGTAAATATGGCTCCTTCTTGAGTTCCCATGGTTTAATCTCAATGGCCACTTGGAATCAAGAAGCTCACTCTGTATATAGTGTAAATATGGTTTTAGGTTTCATTTTATTTAGGGGAGCTATTTTTGCAAGCAGGCCCTAGGCGAGTACAGAGGTATTCAGTTAGGAGTTTGCATAGTTGCAGAGGCAAGAAGCCTTGTTAAAAGGATTGGTTTGTTCCAATCTTGAGTGGGAGAGTGTAGGTGCATGTGACATGGTCATGTGTATGCAATGAGGATTGCATAGGATTTCATTAGAGCATGTTGGGAGACAAAAGAAGACAGATTGGTCTACATGCCCTAGAAACCCTTAAAAATAGGGATTTGTTGAAAGTCCTATGTATTGACACTTTGGAGACCTAAGACCTAGGAAATATTGAAACCTAGGAGGCCCTTAGAAAGAATCCATAGTTAGTTTGGTGGGTTGTTAATTTTTATTGGAAGGTATTCCAAGTTTGGTGATTTTATGAGGCCTAATTGGGCTAAAAAGGCTACAAGGCCTAGAAACTAGGTAAGTGTGAGCTCAATGGGAAATCTTTGAAAGAAACTATCAGAGTGGATCAAGATTGATTGAAAGTGAAGGGTAAATAGTGGGAACACCTATTTCTGTTTCCAAGGACAGGTTGGGAGCATAGTTGCCTTGATTGCACCTATGGATGCACAGTGGTCTTGTGAAGAGTTGAGGAGTGTTTGAAGTTGTTGGAGAGATCTAGTTGGAGTAGAGGAACCATAGGTGTGGCCTTTGATTAGGGTAGAGTGAAGTACCCTAGTAAGGTCATAGGAAGGACCTTGAGAAGAGCAAGAAAGCCCTTGTGTGTTAGATATTCCCATTCAGGTGGTATCAGAGTCATTGAAAGGCTTGGGAAGTGAGTGTGCATGTTAGAGGTGAGTGAATCAATTGATGAGAGTGCCATGGTCACAAATGCAGAGTTGGCAAGAGATTTGTCAAAACAGAAAGAAAAGAATAGACTCCTAGAAGAAGCTATGGAAGAGATTAAACATAAATTGGAAGAAGTTGCAGAGGCTGCAAGTAAGGTGAAAAAATAGTTAGAAGAGGATAAAGATAAAGGAAAGACTAAGATCAAGAGAATGTAGAACCAGAACCAGACCCTCCACTACCTGAGGAACCTTTCCTCAAATCCCTTAAAGCACTAAGTGGCAAAGCACTAGAAGGTATCCTTGTGTTCTTTGATTGAATGAATGCAGAATTGGTGATGGAATGGATTAAGGGCATGGAGAATCACTTTGAATGTGATGGGATTACAGAGGCACAAAAGGTGAAGATAGCTAAGTCAAGGTTGAGAGGACAAGCACTAACTTGGTGAAAGTTTTTGCAAGAAGAGAGAGAGAGAGAGAGAGAGAGGCCAATATTCAATTGGAAGGCTATGGTGGCTAAGGTAAAATAAAATTACCTACCAGAGGATTATGATAGCCAACTAAATAAAAAGAGACAGAATCTTAGATAGAAGGACCTAGATGTAGTTGCTTACACTGAAGAATTTTCAGAAATTATGCCTTCGGTCCAGAGTGCAAGAGATAGAAAGCATCAAAGTAGCTAGGTATCTCAATGGAATTAGGTGGAACATTCAAGAGGAACTAAGCCTCTTTACTCTAACTACTATCCATGGTTGTTCCCAAATAGCCCTTAAGGTGGAAGAAAAACTTAGAAAGAAGCAAGATTCAAGATCTAAGGGTAGAGGAAGAGGCAGAGACTCTAGAGGAGGACATAGAGGAGGTTCTAGTAGTAGAAGCAATGAAACCAGAGGTCAAGGAGGCTCCAATCTCATTGAAAAAAATAATGAGCAAGCAATAGAGCTAACTATGGCAGAGGAAGAAGTTATCACGGTGGTGGAAGAGGTAGATATGGTGGTTTTGGAAGAAGCTCACATTTTTCTTCAATGAAATGTTATAATTTTGGACAATTGGGTCACCCTACCTATAGGTGTCTGGATAAGCCATCATCTTCAGGGTATGTGCAAGATCATGAGGGGCCAAAGTATGCCCTTAAGTGGCAATGAAAAATTAGCAAATCAGGGTTAGTCAACTTGACGTGAAAATTTGAACTAGCTATCAACCTAATATCAAAGAGTTGTAAGAATAGAATCTGTAGGAAATTGAGTGTAGTTTCTAAACTACGAGGCCTTTTCTGAAAAAAAGTTAATATGATTGGTGAAAAGTATAGATTTCAATGCAACAATACAAAAATTTTAGGAAAAAAATTAGAAGTAGGTGTATATCTGACCACCTTAATCATAATCAAATGATAATATTTTTTATAAGATTTTATATATAAGTAGTAGACTCATGCCCGGATGTGACACATATTTTTTTGTAATTTTATTCCAAAAAATAATTAATTATGAATTATCAGCTATAACATTTTCAGAATAAAAAAACTCTCGTGTCTGACCACCTTAACTCATTGAAAACTTTACCAAATTCAAAAAAAAATTCCCTTATAGTAGGCGAAGCATAGAATGTGATGCATTTTTTGAATTTCAAAAATGTTATACCGTCTGAAAGTTAGTCATTTTTCAATCAGTATATAATTCAGCACTTTAGAGGTAACTCGATTGGAAAATAACTAATAATTACTTACTGAATTCAAAATTTGACAGCAATTATATCGATAGAAAGTTGATAATCTCCTTAAGATACCCTTTTCGTTTCATCAAATTCGAGTGAAAAAAAAAATCGTCAGCTACATGGTCGAAGTCTAGAACTCAGAGAAACAGGGGAAAAACATGTTTTTGAGACATTTGAAGAGTTGACCAAGTAAGTTTGGTGCACAAAGCAATGCCGAGCCTAATCGGGTACCCGATATTTTTGGGTATCCAAAATGCCCGGCAAAATTTTGAATTTTAAATTTTCCCTCCCCTTTCTCCCTCTTAATTTATTCCAATCCCTTTCTCCCTCCCATTTCTCCATACTTCATATGATATATTATATATCAAAAATTATATATTAGATTATATACTATATACTATATATTATATAATATATATTATATATTAAATATTATATAATATACATTTACATTAAATATTATATAATATATATTAATATTAAAGATTACATTATATATCATATATATTATATATTATTTTATATGTATTATATATTAATATGTATTTTACAATATATCACATAATATATTCATATTTAAATTGTATATATATAGTAAAAATATATATATTCAATATGATATGTATTATATATTATATATAAAATATTGTTGTATATGTAACATATAAAAATGTTACTATGACAATGTGTAACATAAGAAAAGATGTCACATTTGAAAATGTAGATGTTTGTGTGATGTGTGGGGAAGATAAGATGTTCCTTCTAACCTCAAATGCACAAATGAAAGATCCAAATTGATTAACCCCAAAAGAAGGATCAATGCACAAATGAATCATCCATTTGGAAATGAGAGCAAAGAGGAAAGATCTTAAATTCTTGTTTTAGAAAGGAATGTATATGATAGTTCTCGGAATTGAAATGGATGAGATGAAGTACCAACCTTAAAATATTGTAGATCAAAGAATGCTATTTTATAAGGTTTGTAGACTGTTTCTGGAAAATCTAATAGTTGATACCAAACCAAAACACAAAGACGAACAAAACCCAGAAATCGTTTTCTATTTTGATGTCATCTTATGAAAAAGGTCGACCTTGACCCACAAATGTCAACCCTGACCCAATAATGTTGACCCTGACCTACATAGATCCGAAAGTGACTTTGTTCGCGGATCTTGAAAGTTTGCCAAAAAGGGTATCCAGATCTGGGTTCAAATCCACTATTCTATACCTGTACCTACAAGAAAAAGGAGATTTTTTTGTTGTGGGGGAGGGGTTTTCCTTGGTCAAACCCCGGTTTTGGAATTAACCTCAAATATATATAATTGAAATTGTAGAAATGGACAAAGCAAATGCATAAATTCACCTTGTTTGGAAAAGACCTTGTGGAGGATTCGAATCCTTGAATCCACAAGTATGTTTCAAATGTAGAATGTAAAAGGGTAGGATGTCTTCAATCTCTTGCTTGTAGATCTCTAACACCAAGTCTTGAATGGGTTCTTGAATTTGGAAAAGGCTTGGAAGAAGGTCGATAGAGAGATCACCAAAAGGGCACCTTGTAGCTTCAATCCTTCAATGGCCTCCAATGGATCTCTTTCATGAAAATGGGTACTTGAATGGATGAATGCTTGCTTCAAATCTTGCTTGATTGCTTGCTTGAATCACACTTGAAGATGTCTTGAGAATGCTTGATCACGATTAGAAGACTTAGCTCACTTGATGATAGTTAGAGAAAATGAGAGAGAGCTTCCCTTTTATATGAAATTAGGGCACAATCTTCCAAGGAGGCCTACATAGGAGAATTAAATCCCATTAAAGCCTTTACCCCTAGGAGAGGACCTATATTAAATATAATTTAGGAATCAACGCTT
>MU223887.1:817293-837481 GCA_018584345.1 Thuja plicata
ACCCTAATTATTGCAAACCTTTCTGTAACTGCTCTGTTAATTGCTTTGAAAATCGCTCAATTTCGCTCTTAGTGCTCAAAGATTTTAAACGCGGTAAGTGTGATAATGACAGGCAGGTCTATTTATAACCGTGGTAAAAGATAATCCTCCGCACTCCGAAACTTCCAAGTTAAGCAAAACATCCGGACTCCGGGCCGGGGGATTCCTTATGATGATGTTCCTAGGAACTAGGAGCATCGTCACAAACAATCCCTGAGTCCGAAATCGAACTTCCCACCAAAAGGCAACCTCCGGGATCCAGGACCCCAGAGAAGAAAACGAACCAAGAAAACGACACACTCCAGGGGAGGAAAACCCCGGAGGAAGAAGGCAAAAAGAAAAGAAAGACAAGGCAAAGGCAACAAAAGCAAAAACAAGAAAAAAAAAAGGGGGACCCAACATTTTGCACACAAAATGTAGGGACGGGGATGCATGGCATAACAGCCCCTAAGGTCATTAATGAGGTGTAAGAGCCATTAATGCCTTGGGCATTAATGAGGGATGGGCAAGAGGGAATATCCATTAATGAGTCATTAATGAAATTCATTTAAGAGGCACGGGAGGGAGTAGGGCTGAACTTGGCAAGTTGGTCCTTTAGAAAAGTCATGCTTGAGAAAGTTGACTTTTTCAAGTGGGTTGGGGTGTTAATCATTCCTTAATGGAATGTGACAACATTAGGAGGGGGTTTAGGATAGAGTTAGAATTATAATTAGAATTAGATTAGCATGGAGGGAATAGGTTGAGATGGGTTAGAACCAAGGTAGAAGTGGTTGAGATAGGTTAGGTTGGGGTTTAGGGGAATATAAATGAAATGAATTAAATTTATTTAATTCATTAAAAAATAGGATATTAATTATTTAAGCATTTTATTACTTTTTAATAATTAAGGGGACTATAGCCATTTTAATTAAATTAAATAGGCTAGGAGAATGGGTTATTTGCAAGTGAACAATTGATTTAGGGGTTTATTTAATTCCTTTCTAATTAAATACTATAGCCATGTTTGAATTTGATTTGATTTAATTGGTTTGAATTGATTTGGATTATATGGCTATAATAGTTAATATAATTCAGTGATAAAAATTCACCTAGGACATTAAATTTGATTTAAAATGAATTATACCAAAGTAACATTGTCATGACATAATTAGGGGTATGATCACACTTAGGGAAAATAGGGTCTATGGTTAGAGCAGACCAAATCTAGGTGGTTACATTTTCCGCTCTTTGAATTGATGTGTGAGCAACGCATTGATTCAAAAAAAGTTTTTGATTTTGACTTCAGAAAGATTGAGAATTTCATTCTTGGTTGTCGAACGAAATGTTGATGAGATCAGTCTCGCACTTGATCAAACTAAACTGCTAGAACTAACTTTGAACTTGGTTGTCATACAAAGGTCAATAAAATATTTTTAAAGATACCAATTCTGAACTTGGTTGTCGTCCAAAGATTGATAATACTGATTTTGAACTTGGTTTTCATCCAAAAGTCAGTAAGAAGCTACCAGGAGCTTAATAAGAATATTTTGAAATGAGGAAACACAAGATATCTAGCTTATGAGAACCAAAGCTTTCTATCCAACAGTTTTGACTTAGTCAAGGAAACTTTCATGCCTCTAGTTTGTTTGATAACGAAGTCATTTTTGATGTTGTTTAAGCGAAAATTTGATTGATAATAGTGTGATCATGCCCCCTCGACAATGAAATTGAAGGAAAAAAAGAATGAAATCCCTATGTTGAAATGATGTATCACTTGCATGGAATGGGTAAATTAAGTAAGAATGGATTAGAAGAAGTGAAGAAACGGGGATGTGTTAAGAATAAACACACGAGTACCAAGTTAATCACGTTTAATAAAGGTGAGTTTGATTTTATTCCTGATAGATCAAAGATTTTGGGAAGCATGGGTATGTAAATATCTTGGATTTCAAATGAATTAAAAATAGAAAGGATTTTGAGCTCAAAGCCCTATGTTGTTCTTCCAAAAATGCATCATGCAATCTCTAAATGCAGCTACATGTAGACTCTTAAGACTTTGTCATTGATTTGAAGATATTGTAGCAATTTATCATCATTGGGCACTTTTAAGAACAGATACCACCTGATAGTACAACCATCACTAATACCCACTGATATTATGAAAGTATGAACACTATTTTTTATTGAAATTTTAGAAATAGACTTAGGCATCAAGGCATAGAAGCCAGGATAACAAAATAGTCACCTTCCTTTTACTATACCAGATTTTGTGTAAGGCAAGATAGTAGACCCGCAATGACCTTGAAAATACATATCCTTGGGTACATTATGCCTCGTATACCTTAGTGAGAATCTGGATTAGAAAATAGACAAGGAAATTGTTTCAAACTCACCGTAGTGTATACATAAAAAAGATTGAGATATATGCGGCTATCCACCCATAGTGGCAGCTCTTACCATAAACATCCAAGTTAGGTGAAATTTATAGGATCCTTTGAAACAATCACCATACACAGAAAACCAAGAAAACATTATTCCCCCATCCTTGTGACTCTTTGTCTTTGCATAGACATCATTGAGTAACTAAGAAGACATAATAAATAATCAATTGTGAATCAAGCAAATAAAATTTATAATTACTTAGATGTCCTTAGTTGAAGACATCATCAGGACATGAAAGAATCATAATCAAACCAATATTAAACTATGTGTTTAAGTAGTACTTGTTCATTCATTTGTCAAACATAGTAAAGATTCATCAATCAGAAAGTTGGAATACAAGCAATATGGTGTTCCATGTCTATGCATTGATAGGATAATCCATTCATGTTTGTGATCCAATATAGCCTTGTAGGAACTCCGTTAATGTAAATGTCATGTCTGGATACGTGATGTTGGAAAAGACACCCTTGTTTTGAAAAGTGACATCGTTTTTCATGTATCAAGAAACATTGTGTTCATGAGGCAAACCATCCTAGAGCAACCTAGAAAATGCAACCTACTATGCTAGCAAATATGCCCCCAGTGCAGAATGACTAGATCCTAAGACAGAAATGTACAGACAAATCCCAAGCAAGGTTTAGATAGCCATTTAGGAAATGAAGTCAGCATTTTGAGCACAGGTGTAATTATGAAGGCCGAGTGTCAGCAATGCTTTTGATAGATGGAGCACTGAACACAAGTGACACTTGATTGCCAGGTTTTCACCACTTGGCAAGATCTTTTCTTTCTTTTTTTGCTACCAAGATACATGTTTTACCAGGTGCTCATCTAGGCACTTTTCTCTTTTTCAATTTTTTTGCTATTTTTGCTTTTTTTTAATGTTTTTGTAGTATCAAGGCACCTTTTTGCCAGGTTTTCACCAAGGATACCCTTTCTTCAAGACATTTTCCATTTTTTTTGGATTTCTTCAGGATCCATTTTCTGAATGTTTTTGGTATTTTGTAAAAAAAATTTGCTATACAGGCTCTACTAGCCAAACATCAAGCATAGAACCACTTCAAATGTAGAGTGTTGATAGGATCTAGAAGAATGTCTCCCTTAGGTGTAGCTAGATGATAAGCTCCAGTACCAAAAGTAGCAGTGATAACATAAGGTCCTAGCCAGTTAGGTTCAAACTTTCCTTTCTACTCTCTGTTAGGCTGGTTTTTAGGATTCTCTTTTAGGACGAGATTCCCTACTTAAAATTTGCATGGTTTGACCTTCTTATTGTACCCCTTGGACATATGTGCTTGGTACACCTTCAGATGGTCGAATGCCTATTGTCTGCGCTCATCTAGTAGGTCTAGAGAATTCACCCTAGCTATGCAGTACTGCTCATCAGTAACAAGACCTTGTAAAGATATCTGCAAAGATGGGATTTCAACCTCAATAGGTAGTACTGCTTTAGTGCCATAGACTAGAGAAAATGGCGTGGCTCTAGTTGGTGTTCTTATGCTTGTTCTATAGGCCCATAGTGCCAGATTCAGTTGTAGATGCCAGTCTTTGCCAGACTTACAGTTCTATGTAGAGTTTTCAGAATATTTTTATTGGATGCCTCAGCCTGTCCATTACCTTGAGGGTAATATATTGAGGAGCAGTGTTGAGTGATATGGAATTGTTCACAAAGGTCATCAATGTCTTAATTTTTAAATTGGCCCCCATTGTCTATTACAATTGAAGAGGGTATCCCATATCTAAAAATAATGTAGTTTAGAATAAACATAGCCACCAGTTTGCCAGTGGCTTTGATTAGCAGCACGGCCTCGACCCACTTTGTGAAATACTCAGTGGTTATAATGATGAACTTATGTCCATTTGAAGAGTTGGGATATATTTTTCCAACCAAGTCAAAGGACCATTGCTGGAATGACCAATGTGTTTTGAAAGGTATAAGTTCTCTGGAAGGAGCATGGATAAGACTCCCATGCGTTTGGAATTTAAGACATGATTTAGAGAATTGAATAGCATCGTTTTCCATGGTAGGCCAGTAATAGCCTATTCTGAGTAGTTTCTTTGCTAATAAAAAGTCATTCGAGTGTGAGCCACATACACCTTTGTGGAATTCTTTCAATGCTAGATCAGACTCTTCAAGTTCTAAACACCTAAGAAGTGTACCATCAAGACCTCATCGATATAAGTTATTAGTGATGAGGACATAACGTGATGTTGTCCTAATCAGGGCTCTTTTCTCATTTTTGGATAGATCGTTATGGATGGTTTGGTCAGATAGGCAAGCAATGATATTAGCATACTGAGATTGGTCCGGGGTGTTCAAAGAATGGATTACTTGGTATTCAAGGGTATCAAAGGCAGGATAGGATAGTTCTTCCACCAAGAAGTCATAGCATAATTGATGTTCTTCCAATTGTAACATGGATGCCAAGGTATCCATAGCATCTGCAGCTTTGTTCTCTGATCTTGGTATCTCCTGGAAGGTGATGAAGACAAAATACTTCTTTAAGTCGTCAACTAGTTGATTGTAGGGAATCAACTTCTCATCTTTCATTTGGTACTATCCATTGACCAGATTGATAATTATTTGGGAGTCACCATATACGCGTAATTCTCCAATATTCCACTCCATAGCTAGCTTAAGACCGTTTACCAATGCTTCATATTCTGAAATATTGTTGGTTCATGGAAACATCAATTTGTAGGATTTGGGAATCTTCTAACCTTGAGGAGTTATGAATAGGGCCCCTGCTCCAGAGCCTTGTTGAGTGAATAAACCATCAAAGTACATCTTCCATGGATACTCAGTTAGATGCATGATTTTTTCATTAGGGAATTCAATCTTTGAAGGCTCATCATCCTGGAGTGGTGAGTCAGCCAATTGATCTGTAAGGACCTATCCTTTGATAGCTCTATGTTCTATATATTCAATGTCAAACTCACTTAGAATCAGGACCCATTTTGCCAAATGTCCTGTCAACGTCATTCTGCTTAGGAGATATTTTAAAGGATCTATCTTAGCAATGAGCTTTGTTGTATGTGACAACATGTAGTGTCTTAATTTTTGTGATGTGAAGATGACTGCTAAGCATGCTTTCTCAATAATGTTGTAATTGAGCTTGTAGGTGACTAGTGTTCTACTAATGTAGTAGATAGCTCTTTCTTTTTTTGTTTCATCCTCTTGTGCTAATAATACTCTGAGTGATGTAGCTATAGCTAAAATGTATAGTAGTAAGGTCTTTCCATGAATACGAACCATAATAATAGGAGTAGCCAGGTATCCTTTCAATTCTCTGAAGTTGGCTTCATAGTGCTCATCCCATTTGAAGGTAACCCCTTTATGTAGTAATTTAGTAAAGGGTTGTGCCCTATCTACAAATTGTGACATGAATCTCCTGATTGACTCGAGTCTCCCTTGTAGTGTCCTCATTTGACTGATGTTGCGTGGAGGAGCCATCTCTAGTATAGCCTTAACTTTAGCGGGGTCTACCTCAATTCCTTTCACTGAAACAATGAAGCCTAGGAGCTTCCTTGATTGGACCCAAAAGGCACATTTCTTTGGGTTGAGTCTGATTTGGAACTGTTCCATACGATCCAATATATTTCTTAAGTCAGCAATGTGAGTACCTCAATCTTTGGATTTAGCCAATGTGTCGTTCACGTAGTCTTCCATGTTCTTGTGCATCATGTCATGGAATATAGTTTTCATGGATCTTTGATACATCGCACCGGCATTCTTTAACCCAAATGGCATGACATTCCAGCAAAAGTGCCCCATGCACATATAAATGCAGTTTTCTCTTGATTCTCAGGGGCAATTTTGATTTGGTTATAGCCCGAGAATCCATCCATTAAAGAATACATCTGGTAGCCTACTATGAGGTCTATGATCATGTCAATGTTAGGTAGAGGGAAATCATCTTTCATACATGCTTTGTTCAAGTCTCTGAAGTCCATATAGATCCTGATAGATTTATCAGTTTTAGATATGGGGACCACATTGGAGATCCATCCTGCATAGGCAATGACTCTGATAAATCTAGCCTTCATGCGTAGGCAATGACTCTGATAAATATGACCTTCAACAACTTCTCTAGCTCTGCTTTTACTAATAATGCAACATGAGGATGCATCTTTCTAAGTTTTTGTTTCACGGGCTTAATCCTGAGAGCTATAGATAAGTGGTGCATGATTAGATTAGGATCTAGTCTAGGCATATCAGTATAAGATCATGCAAATTTGATCTTCTTCTCTTTCAGGAACTCTATGAACTATGTCTTCTCCTCTTTTGATAAAGATTGTGCAAGGTGGACTATTTGAGGATTTTCAATAGTGCCCAAATTTACTGGCTATGTTGGTTCAATCGGTACTAAAGACCTTTCCTGAAAGTGTTCGAGGAGGATATCAAGAGTCTCATCCTTTGGTGCCTCTGAGAGGTTTTCACCATTGCATACATCTTTTCTCTTTACTATTTTGGGATCTGATACTACCACAAAGTGGTTTGCACTATCAGTCCTCTTTTTCTTTTTCTTTTTCAGCTTTTGACTGAGAAACCTGATATCCTCCTGTGACATGTTCTCGTTCCTTGCATTGTTGGAAGAAGGGTAAGGTTCACAAGCATTGAGATAACAAGCTAGGGTGTGGTCATTGGGAAATTCAAGGATAGGAGTAGGATCTATTTTAGTCAAATCAATTAGGTCTGGAAGTATTAATGATAGGGAGTCAGACTCTGGGAAGGACAGCATCGCACTAGCATCAAGACCATTAACCGACATGACAGATTATGTCAAGTTAATTTCTTTAATGTTTAGATAAATAAGAGTGAGATCATCGTTAAAAGGGTCATTGTTACTTATATGCAAACCAAACTCTAGTGACTCGTTAGTATAAATCTTATCATCATCTCTCCGTAAAAGGAGGCTTCTTGCTTGTAGCCTATGAAATTCTTCTAGACTTATGTAATCACCAGTTTCTTCATCAATGATCGGGGGAAGGAACTCTTCTTCTACTTCAAGATTATCAGTGTCATTGGGAGTAGTGTTAGACTATTTATGAGGAGCTGGGGGTGTTGCAAACATGTGGATTGTATCTATTCCAATATCTTCAGTGGCAATAGATAGCTGATCTCATTCATAATCATGAGAGTCGGTGACCTCATCATCGGATCTGTTCAAGTATTCAGCAATAATTATCTGATGTACCCGATTAGCTACCTATGGATCAAAGTGGGGTAGATCAAGGATATGTGAAACCGTGACCAATTGCCCCTAGTTAGGATGTAAATCCTCTTGTTGGAATGTCTCTTGAGTAACTGTTTCTATCAATGATATCTCTGGACCAACTGCTGTTGTGTCTCCTACCTCTTGAATGGGAGGTTGTGCTAACAAGGGAGTGTGAAGATCTTGTGGTACCTCAAAGCTGGGTACATAGAGTTCTCCTTGGTAGTTGGGATCTTGTGTGCCAACATCTAATAATCTCTCATAGGACCACTACTCTAGTTTGTCTGTTTCATCACTCCCTTTATCTGAGTTTGGACTCCCTTTTGAAGCAGGTTTATCAGTTTTAGTGTTAAAACCCAGTCATGTTTTGTCTCTAGTATTTTGGAACTCCATGGGTATAGGTTCAATAAGCCCTCATCCTATGTCATTTAGAGGCCCCTTTCCTTTGTATCCCATTTGTTTGAGGAAATCATATCCCTTGCCATACTGTTCCAGGGATATCTCTACATGTTTGACCTCAGCTTCTACCGGTTCTCCTTTGTAAATCTAGTCCAAGACTGTCTATTCTTATGTGTTATCTAAAGAAGACATGGATGCCTTTACCATGCCATTTTCTTTGTGTAATTCTAGTTCCTTGGATGTTGTAGGTGTGAATGTCAAGGAAGGTTTTCCATAGGACCTTGGTGATACCGGAAGTCCTGTCAGTGAGGGAGTCAGGTCCATCTTGTACTCTCCCATACCTTTTTCTTCAAGTTTTAAGGTTTTTCCAAAACTCTTCATAACCATGTCCTTGGTAGTTTCAGGACAAATTGCATCCATAGCCTCCTTGTTATGCAGGATCATACTACCATCTTTGATATTATTACAAGTGTAGCTAGCATCTGTAGGAATCGTCACTTCCACCCCATCATGTGGGAACTTTATGCACTGGTGGTAAGTAGATGGCACAGCTTGCATTTTGTGAATCCATGGTCTCCCTAATAGGATATTGTAGGCTAAGCGTAGATCCAGTACCTGACATGTGACATTCCTCTCAATTGGGCCGACTCTGATAGGTAGAACAATAAGACCTTTGGATGATCTCTCTTCCTTGTCATAAGCTTTGATAGTTATTTTGCTTCTAGAGTCAATTGTCTGTTTTGAGAGACCTACTCTCTTGATTAGATCAAGTGTACAGATATTCAATCATGCGCCTCCATCTATCAACATGCATCTAACATGGGATTTATGAATAAGGACTTCAATATGGAGGGGTTGATTATGTGGATGGGTCAATGACTTATCATCCTCTTCAGAAAAGGAGAGGTAATGTGGCGTGGAGATGTTATTGACCTTCGCTTGGAATTTGTCTATATCAATATCCTTTGGGATGTTAGCAACATGTAGATCCTGTTCTAGGATTTCCCTATGTACTGTGGATATTTTGAGCAACTCAAAAATGGAAATTTTGGCAGAGGTTCGTTGCAATTGGTCAACCAAGTCATATTTTTCTCTAGGAATAGTAACCATGTGTTTTGTTGTTGTTTTAGGAATAGTAATGGTAGGAACATTGGACATCGATGTTGGTTTTGGGGCTCCTTTGATCGTGACCTATGCTTGGCTCCACGTTACGGCATTTGAGTGGAATGAGACACCTTTGATTGTGACCACATTGATTGACTCAGTCTTAATGTCTAGCATATTGATCACATTGTCATTGTTGGAATAGGTGTAGTTTACTTCATTATTCTTTCCTTTAGATGTTTCTCCTTTGTCATAATTAGGAAAGGGTTTGTTGAATTTTGTATGATCCTCATTTGTAGTGTGTCCGTCTACTTTGATATTACCTCCTTCAATGAGGTCTTGGATGACATGTTTAAGCTTAAGGAAATTATTAGTCTTGTGTCCCTTGTTTTTATGGAAGACACAATAGGAATTATCATCCCACCACCTGGGTTTGACCATTGGTTCCCACGGTTTGGAATCTGGGATTGTGAGAACTTTGTTATCCAATAGTGTTTTTAAAACAGTCTCGAGAGGTTCTCCCAAAGGAGTGAAAGTTATTTGAGGTTTTGAAGTCCGTGTCTAACCCTTGATATTATCATTGTTTGTTTTAGGTATGGGGGTCATGATCTTGGCATCCTTTCTTGCCTGCATTCTATTAGTAAGATTGAACACCTCAATTTTAGGATTAATGTTAGAGGCGTCAACCACTCTATCATTAGCAACATTCTTGTTTTGCTTCCACCATTTAGGCTTGGAGTTGGAGTTGTTGGTTTTGTTTTCATTTTGAAGGGTGATCTCCCCCCTTTTGACCATGACTTCCTTAATACAAAGGGAATTTTTAATCATTCTGTCAAAGCTTAGTGAGTCTTTCATTTATAGCATGTAGTTCAATTTGGGCACCAGGTTATTAACAAAGATCTCCATCTTCTCTGATTCGAGAATGGCCCATGAATATCATGCAAAAATCTTCCTCCACCTTTGTAGGAAGTGTGTAAATGATTCACCAGTTCTCTATTTGGTATTACATAGGTCCATCATAGTCACATCATGTTGGATTTTGTAGGAGTAATGTTGGATGAATCATTGGATTAACTCCTCGAATGTTTTGACCTTAGGGTTCAGCTTTGAGATCCTCTCCATGGAATTACCTCCTAAACTTCCTGAAAATAGTTGCATGAGGTATGTAGGTTCATGCATGTATTCTATGCTTAGAGATAAAATTCCCTCACGTGATCATGTGGGTCAGTTTCTCCTGTGTACTTGTCATACTTTGAACTTTCCACGTTGGGAGGAAATGGGACCATAGTGATACTCTTGTCGAAGGAAATGGACAAATGGTGTCCAAAGAGTATTTTGTTTTGGGTTTCTCTTTCTCCTGTTTGAGGTTTGTGAGCTCTATTTGCATCAAAGTGAGTTGCTTGGTGAGAATGGATATAGGAGTTGGTACCTCCTTTTATTTGAGCTTTTCCACATCATAATCCTTAGGTAATTTGATACCTATGGACGCTAGGTGGAGGAAGTATTTGTTTTTATCCTCGTCAATCATCTTCTCCATTGTTTTATGGAATCTCTTGCTCTGTTTGAGTTTTTCATATTCTTCTTCAATGATTTCATTCTCACTATCGGACTCAAATAAGGGACGGTCGAACTTGGGTTCTTCTTCCTCATCCATATCTTCGGGCTTTTAGTGTTTGTCATTATTATATTCTACAAAATCCTCACTTCATCTGTGAGTGTCGCTATCCATTTGTGGGGAATCTAGATCGAGTAGGGAAATATGAGATGTTTCCCCTTGAAAGTGTGGTGTTTTAGGAGGCACTATCGATCCTTTAGATGTGTACTTGTTGCATCTTGTTTTAACCATGAAGTTGTTTCTCAACTTTGTCAATGTTTCCTAATAGTGCAAGTGAGAGTTTCAAACTATTCAAGTGGGTGCATCTAGGTAAGAGTAACTGTTTGTTGTTGGTGGATGTAAATGATTCCATTGTCAGAGGGTTAGATTTCCTTGATAGTGAGCTGGGAACCAAATTGTTGGTAGAAAGCGGGTAGACCACACGAATTGAACCGATTGTAAAAGACTGACTAAGCATGCAAGGTAGACATTTGAAAAAGTTTTGAAACTTCAATAGGGAGACCAGAAAAGACAAGAAGAACCAGCTAAAGAGCCAAAAGGGTATCCTAATAAACTGAGACTTTCTAAGAAACTATTTTACAAATGCCCATTGTCCTAGATGCGAGCTTCTGATGACACCAGATGGGAGCCTAAACCCTAGATGCAACTATGTGCTGACCAAATACGAGGGAGTATACCAGATGTGATCCTAAATACTAGATGCAATACAGGACATACAGGATGTGATTTTATGATGCCTATATCAGTTTTGATCAGTTCTAAAAAGTTCATTTTGGAAGTGTGTGAAGTTTGTCTGATTGCAGTTTGATTTCTGAGACCCGTTAGTGAGTGAAAAACACATGCATTGATTCGGGATTGAATGTTCTTGTTTGTTATGAAGATGTTATCTTTTTAATGATTTTTCAAACATGTCAAATAGATTTTCTTTGTTAGGAGGGTGAAACAGACACTCATCTGTTTCCTATTCTCTAGGTGGAGGATGAAAAATTTTGCTCGTTAACTTAGGTACACACTCAAATGCTAATCAGAATACAGCCATCGCCAAGCACATAATGGCTCCAGTCATGATGTTGTATTAGTCGACTCCAAACACAAGTGAGGGCATGATATGATGAGTTTCTTGGGGAAATTACTTTTTGCCTTGCACAAAGATTATCACCCTTTCAGGGGTGAATCAGGAATTCTTTCAGTTCAAGTGTTGTCTATTATTGGGCAATCCATTCGAAACCGTCCCCCATAGAATTGCACAAGGAAAAATTGAGGCGTATATCCCTATGAGTACCTGAATATATGTAGTCTCACAAGAAAGATTCAAGCGGCTCTGCTCTACATATACCCAAGCATGTTCAAGGAATGATGTCAAAATTCCATAACAAAACCAGCTCCGTCTTCCGAAGCTTTAGCCTACGAGGAAGCAACTATTTATAGTGAGTTGGAAGGGTTGGCGTAAAATCTTTCCTCACTTGGGTCGTTCCCGAGATATTTTTTCCTCAACCAGTAGGACCTCTACTATTAAATATGCGTACAAAGGATTGGTGAGCATTGGATGTCTAGATTTCTAATTCTTCTGAAGAAGAAGAGAATACTCCCCTAATCTAAGTCATTTTCTCCCAAAACAAAGGCAAGCAAAGAGTTCATTCCCTCAAGCAATGTTGTGGCTAATTTAGATGTTCCTATTTAATGAAAATAGGATGCTTGAAAAATAAATTTTGCCTTGTTCAATTAATTACAATATTTAATGAGTTTTCTTGTTCAATTTATGTGTCCTAAAAGAATTTATACAATTGAACTTATTCAATTAGCCCACAATATTTAGTGCTTTGTTTTTGTTCAATTACTGATCCAAAAGAAATTATACGATATGATTGCTTGTTTAGTTAACTCCAAATTCCTTTCAACCCATAAACTAAGGTGTGAAT
Source organism: Thuja plicata (assembly GCA_018584345.1). Taxonomy (NCBI): domain Eukaryota; kingdom Viridiplantae; phylum Streptophyta; class Pinopsida; order Cupressales; family Cupressaceae; genus Thuja; species Thuja plicata. The sequence continues at coordinate 830,001 of MU223887.1, forward strand.
TTCTTATTTTCCTTAAAAGGAAAAGAGCATAGTCCTCTAGTCAGTTTAGTGATGGATTGGAAAATGTTCCTTAGTTTTTAAAGCAAGTAAATAGAGGTCAAGATGGGGGTTGGGCAACCTAAAAAAACCACAAGTTAGTATCCTTCATTCAACTTCTAAGAAAATCCTTTGATGCAACCTGCAAGCACTGGTTAAGCTGTGAAAAGACCAAAGAATTTAAACATGCAAACATTAGTGGTTAGGCTATGGATTTCTAAAAAAATTTCCCCAAATGTGATCAAGAATTACAACAAATGAAACATAAACCATATGCTACTTTCCTTACCAGATGCGATTAAATGCTCCCCAGATGCGATCCTAAACCAAAAATGATCTGCAAAATCTTGGATGCGAGCCTCATTTTTTGCGGTGTGAAGGTGTATCTCAGATGCGATCCAAAATGACCAGAAACAACCCTGTAACAGAATCATATACATACAAATTAGTGAAAAATTAATTCAAAATGAGGCCAAGTTGGAAATTGAGCCCCACAGTGGGTGCCAGAAATGTGTGTGTATATTTGTGCACCTGTTACCTGTGACACAACACTTCAATAAGTCATTCTATTAGTGAGAAACAAGGGTTAATGAGCATATAAAACCCTAACATCAACCTATTGCTTTCTAACTAGGATGACTGTAGAAAATAACATAACAACCCTCAGATTATGCTAATACCAGTGACATAAACAACCTAGCATGAAAGATTCAAGTTTAAAACAACTTATTTAATTACTTAAGCATACATATTATTCTAAAAATGAGTATTATAACCATGTAAGAAAGTAACTATGGAGTGTGCATGAAGCTATGAAGGAATGGGTATCATAACAATGCTTTGAGATCTCTTCAAAATCTTGGCATAACAACACTACTATTCAAAAATTGAAGCTTTTTTATGAGTTCCAAATCCCTTCAATTTATAGACGAATGGGAGAGAGAGAGAGGGGAGACAAGGTTCATTAATGAGGTGTAAGAGCCATTAATGCCTTGGGCATTAATGAGGGATGGACAAGAGGGAATATCCATTAATGAAATTCATTTAAGAGGCATGGGAGGGAGTAAGGCTCAACTTGGCAAGTTGGTCCTTTAGAAAAATCATGCTTGAGAAAGTTGACTTTTTCAAGTGGGTTGAGTTGTTAATCATTCCTTAATGGAATGTGACAACATTAGGAGGGGGTTTAGGATAGAATTATAATTAGGATTAGATTAGAATGGGGGGAATAGGTTGAGATGGGTTAGAACCCAGGGTAGAAATGGTTGAGATAGGTTAGGTTGGGGTTTAGGGGAGTACAAATGAAATGAATTAAATTTATTTAATTCATTCAAAAATAGGATATTAATTATTTAAGTATTTTATTGTTTTTTAATAATTAAGGGGACTATAGCCATTTTAATTAAATTAAATAGGCTAGGGGAATGGGTTATTTGCAAGTGGACAATTGATTTAAGAGTTTATTTAATTTCTTTATAATTAAATATTATAGCCATGTTTGAATTTGATTTGATTTAATTGGTTTGAATTGATTTGAATTATATGGCTATAATAGTTAATATAATTCAGTGATAAAAAATACCTAGGACATTAAATTTGATTTAAAATGAATTATGCCAGAGTAACATTGTCATGACATAATTAGGGGTATGATCACACTTAGGGAAAATAGGGTCTATGGTCAGAGCAGACCAAATTCAGGTGGTTACACTACAGTGCATAGGTTCTTTTGGTTGGCTGAGGAGGGAACTATAGGAGATAGATTAGATTGTCAAACAGTGAGAGACTCTTCAAAAATGCATTCATTCTGAAGCTCTGATAGTAGTACATGGACCATTTGGACACGAGAGTTAGCTTGTTTTTGCCCCATATGTTTTCAGTATGATTGGGTGGATACATGGGTTCCATAATATCTAACTCCTTTATCTTTGACACTCTCTATAAGAAATGATGACATGGACACTTCAGTTGAGTATGACCATCTTTCATATGTTTTGCAGCCAGGAGATGTTTTTTCATTGGTTGCACCGCAGGGGAATGATGAGAGGTCAGATTATTGGTTATCATGTTATGTACGAGGTAAACATAAGCTTGTACAATCGATGACAAATGGTGATGGGTTCACGTATCCTACCGGTTCAGTTGTTGTTGTGGGAACATGGCTGCAAACATACATGGTTAGAAAGAATGGAATTCCTACATTTGAAGACTGAGAAGCATAAAACTATTCTCATGTATTCACACCTTGTTATAGAAACAAATGTAAAGTTGTCAAAGCATCAAGGAAAACCAAAGACAAAAGAACTTTGGACTATTAGTACTGTTGATCATGAAGCACTATTGGCGAGCCTGAAGCAAAGAGATGACCCTTTAGGAACACTTGACTAGGTAATAAGTTAACTCAGTTCAAGGTTTTCTATGTTAAGCTTAAATTCAATACATTAATTTCACCTTTCTTAGATTGTATTTTGAGTCAATAAACTTAGTTTTGTATGTGGATTGTAACTTGTGCAGGAGCACCTATGAAGACACCTAGAGTCACCATGGATCCAACCAAAGATAGAAGAAAAAAAGAATCCTTAATGGTTAATTGAGATCTTTTGAATCCTATAATGGCAATTTGTAACAATCATGTATGGGTGGCCAATAGTGCCAACAAGGGATCTAAGTATAGATTTTTGAAAAAATAGGTAATGAAAACTCATAATTTTTTATTATTTACTTATGTCATTTGCATGGTTTGAATTCTTACAAGTTTGATTGTTGTTTCTAATGCTTTAAGGATATTATTTTCATCAATAGGTGATGACTGGTCTTTGAAATTCACATATCATGCACTTGTAACCTGTCAAGACAAGTTGTTTGGATTTTGTTAGGACCCTAGGAAGTCTTGTGGTTATCCTTCTATCATTTCAAAGTCATTTGACCTCTTCAAGCAAGAGGAATCCCTTGGGTACACGGTGAGACCTTAGGATTTTTTTACAAAGGTGCGGAGTCTTGTTCTCTAATTTTTGGAGTTCTCCAAGCCTTTGCATCATAACTTACAGTGAGGGTCAGTTGAAAGTAGCTCCATAGTGTATATTTAAAACCGTCTATCTTGGAATCAAATCGTCTACTCCATCGACTCTGATTGACAGGGTAAATTTTAGTGACAACACCATTCCACCCATGGAGTCACTGGAACACTCATAACCATGCTAGACCCAAGTGTCCCCAAGGTGCACTAAGCACGATTGAGAAGTGATCTTCCAAGGATCGTATCTCAGACCTCGTGAGAGGTATCAACAAACCATCAAGGCATACAAGATTGTGTTGCTAAGGTCTACAAAAACCTCTCTTAGTTTTGGGCGATTCAAATTCATTTCCATTTGGCAAGGCAATCTCAGTCGATGCCAAAACTTGCAGTGAGGGTCAGTTGAAAGTAGCTCCGTAGTGTATATTTCAAACCGTCTGTCCTGGCATCAAAACATCTACTCTATCAGCTCCAGTTGGCTAGTTAAATTCTAGTGACAACACCATTCCACCCATGGAACCACTGAAATGCTCGCGACCACGCTCGACATAAGTGTCCCCAAGGTGCACGAAGCACGATTGGGAAGCAATTTTCCAAGGCTTGTATCTCAAACCTCATGAGAGGTATCAAAAAACCATTAGGGGATACAAGATCATGTTGCCAAGGTATACAAAAACCTCTCTCAGTTTTGGGCGATTCGACTTTGTTTGCGTTTGGCAACTCAATCTCAGTGGATGCCAAAACTTGCAATGAGGGTCAGTTGAAAGTAGCTCCGTAGTGTATATTTCAAACCGTCCATCCTGGCATCAAATCATCTACTCCATTGGCTCCATTTGATCGGTTAAATTCTAGTGACAACACCATTCCACCCACGGAGTCACTGGAACACTCGCAACCATGCTAGACCCAAGTGTCCCCAAGGTGCACTAAGCACAATTGGCAAAAATCTTCCAAGGCTCGTATCTCAGACCTCATGAGAGGTATCAAAAAATCATCAAGGGCTACAAGATTATATTTCTGATTTCTACAAAAACCTCTCTCAATTTTGGGTGATTCAAATTTGTTTCCGTTTGGCAAGGCAATCTCAGTCGATGCCAAAACTTGCAGTGAGGGTCAATTGAAAGTAGCTCCATAGTGTATATTTCAAACCGTCTACCCTAGCATCAAAGTATCTACTCCATCATCTCTGGTTAGCCGGGTAAACACTGGTGATAACCCCATTCCACCTATGGAGTCACTAGAATGCTCGCGACCACGCTCGACCCAAGTGTCCCCAAGGTGCACTAAGCACGATTGGGCAGTGTTTTTGCAAGGATTGTATCTCAGACCTTGTGAGAGGTACCCATAAACTGTCAAGGGATATGAGTTCATTTTTCTGAGGTCGACAAAAATCTCTCTCAATTTTGGGTGATTCGACTTTATTTCCATTTGGCAAGGCAATCTCAGTCGATGCCAAAACTTGCAATGAGGGTCAGTTGAAAGTAGCTCCGTAGTGTATATTTCAAACCATCTGTCTTGGCATCAAAGTGTCTACTCCATTAGCTCTGTTTGGAAAGGTAAACACTAGTGACAACCCCATTCCACCCATGAAGTCACTGGAATGCTCATGACCACGCTCGACGCAAGTGTCCCCAAGGTGCACTAAGCATGATTGGGAAGCAATTTTCCAAGGCTCGTATCCCGGACCTCGTGAGAGGTATCAACAAATTAGTAGGGACTACGGGATTGTTTTGCTGAGGTCTACAACATCCTCTCCTAATTTTTGGTAATTTTACTTTGTTTGCATTTGGCAAGGCAATCTCAGTCAATGCCATAACTTGCAATGAGGGTCAGTTGAAAGTAGCTTCATAGTGTATCTTTCAAATGGTTCATCCTGGCATCAAACCGTCTATTCCATCAGCTCTAGTTGGCTGGCTAAACACTAGTGACAAACCCATTCCACCCACAGAGTCACTAGAAGACTCGCGACCACGCTTGAGCCAAGTGTCCCTAAGGTGCACTAAGCATGATTGGGCAGTGATTTCCCAAGGCTCGTATCTCAGACTTCATGAAAGGTATCCATAAACTATCAAAGGCTACAAGATCATGTTTTTGAGTTCTACAACAACCTCTCCCAGTTTTGGGTAATTTGACTGCATTTGCGTTTGGAAAGGCAATCTCAGTCGATGCCATAACTTGCAATGAGGGTCAGTTGAAAGTAGCTTCATAGTGTATCTTTCAAACGGTCCATCTTGGCATCAAACCATCTATTCCATCAGCTCTAGTTGGCTGGGTAATGGCCAGTGAACACCCCATTCCACCAACGGATTCACTGGAACGCTCGCGACCATGCTTCAGCCAAGTGTCTCCAAGGTGCACTAAGCTCGATGGGTAAAAGTACAAATTTGTGTCACACTTTTATAAAGGAAAAGGACCACAACATGCAAACTGTTCAACTTTAATGACATAAAAAGTGGCATTTGTATTTAGAATTTGAGGATGATGTAAACTAATGAAATGTGTAAAAATGCATAAAGTGTATGCCTATAATTTTTTAATTTTTTTTGAACAAGAATTGATATAGTTTTTTAAATTTTTTAAGTCCATTTTGAATTGCTGAAAACTACTGAAAATATGGGGCCTAGTTCCCACCAAACAAGTATATGCAAATAATCTATTTTTCCTCTAATTTAAAAATATATTCTAGATAAAATATATAGCTAATGTAGAAAATAAGAAAGATTGGTTTTCAATGTATATTTTCTCTGTTATAACTCCTCAAAGTTGAACTTTCTAAAATTGATAGTTTTCATCTCCCACCAAATTTCCCCTATCAAATCTACACTATTCAGAAAAAAAAATTAGATATTCTTGAAGAGGACTCTCTCCTCTAGTGTTAATATTAATTTGAATTTTTTTTGATATGATTTGCTATTTTTTTCTTATTTGAAGCAACATTTTCTCGAATGTTAAAACACCTACTTATTGTATTTTGAAATTATAATATATTAGATCTAAACAAATACTATAAACTTTATATGACAATAATATTGACTCTGAGCTCTACAAAAGGGTATTTTTAATTTTTTTTTAAATATCATTAAAAAGAGTAGGGGTAATTGAAACATCAATTTTCTCAAATAATTTTATTTCTTTGGTAATTGGTATAAAACATGCATTTAATAGACATTAATTGGAAATGTTTAACCACTTATCTAGCTTAGCTAGAATGAATCTAGCCAGACCATATGTTTGACAAAAAATAATTTTTATTTAGAAATACTCAAATTTAGCTGTGTTGATAAGTGGTCCTGAAATGTGACACAACTTTGTGCTTTTACCCTGATTAGGAAGCGATTTTCCAAGGCTTGTATCTCAGACCTTGTGACAGGTATCGACAAACTATTAGGGGCTACGTGATCATGTTGCCAAGGTCTACAACAACCTCTCCCAGTTTTGGGCGATTCGACTTCATTTGCATTTGGCAAGGCAATCTCAATCGATGCCATAACTTGCAGTGAGGGTTAGTTGAAAGTAGCTTCATAGTGTATCTTTCAAATGGTCCTTCCTGGCATCAAACCATCTATTCCATCAACTCCGGTTGGCTAGTTAAATGCTAGTGACAAACCCATTCCACCCATGGAGTCACTGGAATGCTTGCGACCACACTTGAGCCAAGTGTCCCCAAGGTGCACTAAGCTCGATTGGGCAGCGATCTTCCAAGGCTCGTATCTCAGACCTTGTGAGAGGTATCAAAAAAATCTTAGGGGCTACGGGATCATGTTTCCGAGGTTTACAACAATCTCTCTTGATTTTGGGCGATTCAACTTTGTTTCCGTTTGGCAAGGTAATCTCAGTCGATGCCAAAACTTGCAGTGAGGGTCAGTTGAAAGTAGTTTTGTAGTGTATCTTTCAAACTATCCATCCTAGCATATAACCATCTGTTCCATCAGCTTTGGTTGGCCGGTTAAACACTAGTGACAAACCCATTCCACCCACAGAGTCACTGGAATGCTCGTGACCACGCTCGACCCAAATGTCCCCAAGATATGTGACTGAGGACAACAAGTTTTGAGATGTTACAAAACAATGTCAGTTTAGTTTGACATATGTTTTATAACTTAATAAAGGGTATCTAAAACACTTATTAGTTTTGGAAGTCTTTTGGAAAGTTTTGGAGAAAACAACCAAAAATAGTCTAGAAGTTGATATACTATTGAAGGAAGGATTTGGGTATTGTTACAAAACAAAGAAGAATTTGAGTGATCTCGGTAATTTATTACATCTATTATAACAAATTCAAACAAATTGACATATAAATTCAACAATATATAATTTAAATCATAATGATAATCAAATATAACTTCAAGACATAGCAATCATAATCATAGTCAAGATATAACTTCACCATTCAATTACATATACATGAATAATAAATGTGTATATAAAAGATGAC
>MU223887.1:837531-849338 GCA_018584345.1 Thuja plicata
CCATTCAATTACATATACATGAATAATAAATGTGTATATAAAAGATGACACAAATATAACATAAAAATGAAAATGTTCTATATATAGAAATTATCAAAAGTATCTCCATATACAAATATGGCACATGTCACTTCAAAATGTCTACAAAATCAATGTTTCAAGGTGTACAATGTGGCATACATGTCATCTAAAAATGTGTCAAGTGGCATCTCTAAATGAACACAACCAAAACCACATCCTATGTTGTAGGGGGATCATCAAAATGTAGCCTCTTTAAAGAAATATTTGGCTCTGATTGATCCTGCATCAAAAAAGAGTTCAATCCCAAGTTAGATTGCTTAGTTTATATGATTTGTACATATATTTAATTCATAATTCAAACACAAATTTAATTATAAATTATAACTTAATACAAACATATGTACCTGGCCTCTCGGTTTCCTACCATGATCAGGTGTCCTAACATAAGTCTTTGGTAGTGAACAGACAGTGCCACCAATACCAACTCTAACCTATAAATATATATTTGTAATAATGAGAATAGTAGAGTGGCAAAGGGGCCCAAGGTGCAACATAGAGTAATAAATTTACAAAATAGGATGATAGCATAATAAAATTATAAATTGATTGAACTAAAATTAAAACTTACATCCACTGATCCCTCCTCCAGAATAGTGGGCTAGGTCAACAAAGATAGGAATGATTCTCGTGGGGCCTCCCTCGCACTAGGAGTAACCTATGAGAGTCAAAAAGATAGTCAATTATATATAAATGTACTTCATCATAACAACCTTGGTTAAAAAATACAAATAACAATATGTACAAATATACGTACAATTGGGCTATCACTCCAAATTGAGATGCCTGTGAGCCCAGGCACCCAAACCTGTGTCGGGACATCGTCGAGAGCCACACCATATACAATAAAGTGCATGTAAAATATTTATTACTACACACAAGTAAAATACATATGCATGCATAATTCATATTAAAAAATTAATTACCTTTCCTTTGTTGACACATGAGGAAGGAACCCCCTCGTGCCCCACACTAACATCAGCTAAGACCTGCAAGAGTACAAGTAAATGTATGAATTTTATTGTTGTAATTGATAGAGATTTAAGCATGTACACCAAATGATATAAAAAAACTAATGGGTACATAATTTATAATATGCCATATATGTTTCATGGCTAAATGAAATGGTCGAAAGTGTGGAGTCATCCACCTGTCTCAACTCCTCCTTTGTCATCGACTAAACATAAATGGACCAAATATATATACATAAGTGCATGCAGTCATTAAAACTAATCTAAATAAATAAATTATTTTTAAATTAAATAAGTCATGTGACAAATTTATTTATAATGTTTACTCTTACCATATCAACAAGACTCCATGGCTCTGTGTACCCCTCCTCAGCACTCTCATGAGATGCAGATGCTCCATGAGGTGTTGCAGCTGTTAGGATTAGGATCACTGAGAGGGGGGGTGAATCAGTGATCTATCAATTAATACTTTTTCTTATTATTTGAATCTTTACTTAAATGCTTATGTACTGAACTTGAATATCAATGCAAGTAAGATAAATATACACAACACATAACACCATATATGATTACGGGGAAATCCAATGTAGGTGAAAACCCCGATGGGAATTAGTACCCATAAATATTATGTACTAGTGTCTTATGATCCTTGTTAGAAGATCCTTAACCCTGTTAGGAGTTGTCTTTACAATACATGAAGTACAGTGTCCTTGTTAAGGGTCGGACCCTATTAGGATTATTTTACAATAACCCTATTAGGGGTGGTGGACTCACTATCCAAGGACTCACTGTCCAAGAACACACTGCTCAAGTGGTGAAGGCTACAACCTTCTGGATCTTCGATACACACTGTATCTGCAAGGTGAACTGTTGCTGTGACACTGCTTGTCTGATCAGTTCCTTTTGTGCGCTGAAGCTTTAACCTCTTATAAAGAACTAAAAAAATCTTATATTTACTCTGAAAGCTTCTACTTCAATATCTATATCATCAAAATATGATAGATATATCTTTGCTACTTTTACACTCTGCTCTTCTTTTCTTATCTCTGGCTTCCGCAACTTTTCCCATCACAAATGACCTTCTATAAGTAATTCCTAAAAGGAAATGAACATGTTGGCTTTGGAAAACCTTTTAACATGTATCTTGATCACTTACATAACCATCCAACCCCTCATTAAGTCAGCTTAACATTAATTATAACTGCTTTACTTAAACCGAACAGACATGTCTTTTCACACAGTCCGCTTCACCAAAATAGCTCTAACTAATTATCCTGGATGAATCAAGTCATGCACTTTTAACCATAGATTTTTAGGTAACTAAAAATGAATAATCTAAAGGTGTAAGTCCTAAGGATGATTGAAACTTCCATGCCAAAACAATCTCTGTCGGCTCTTTCCATGATCTATGTCCTATTTTGGCATTCACTGGCTGTACCTCTTCAACTGGCTGTATCTTCTTCATACTTGTAGATCTGATCATGCTCTCTTAGAATTAGCATGAAAACATACTCATAAGCTTATCTTCAAAGGCACATATCATTTGGATAAAAAATGAACACACGCTAATCAAAACTATAACAGTCTATTCCTTGCTCTATCCTATTTTATGTACTTAGCCAATTTCTGATCTTCTGATAATGTGTGCTGACTCCAAAACTTCATATGACTTTGTTTCCATAATGAAAACACTAAATAGATTCATATACTTCAGTATAATCAAATTTCCAACAATAGCCTTTGTAGCTGCATCTCCCGTGTCCTCCTCATCAATAACATATTTATATGTATCAGCATCAGTAAGCGGTCAGAGGCACAAATTCTTGCACATAATGAAAGTATGGGGCACACATACATGTGAATTACTGCTAGATGTCAATCCACACCAGGAGGCAACAATGACCTGGTCTACATGATCAACTGATCACTTAGCATGTGAATGGCCCTAATACTCTATGAGGAAGCCTCTGCAATGATATCGGGATGCTCCACTGGAGGAGGGGGTGCGACATCAGTGGGGGGACAAAGGTAGTAGCCTTTTTGTGCTGGGAAAATGGCCTAGTCTGAGGAGGTCCTTCACCTATGTCCATGTTGGGCCTCATGCTCCAATAATTAACATTGTGACCAAGCACAAACTCAGCATACAATTTTTTTCATGAAATAGAAACGGATCTTCAAATTGCTATGGGGTGGTTTATCAAAAACCATCCACCATTGATCCCAAAAGTGTGTGTGCATTGCTTCATTTTTGCACCATTTTATTGATAATTTGAGCTTTTTTGGGTCAACTTTTAATTCAGTTTTAGGATTAAAAAAAAGGGAGGCTATATCTTCCTTAGTTATATTAAGGGTCGCAACCCCATCATGGTCAAGCTCGTCATCAAATTGGGCGTGCATATCATCACGCCAATGAAGAGTAGCATTATGTTGCTATGTAAGGGTGTCAATTTTTTCAACAATGGTATTTAGGGTGGCAAGCATAGGAGCTAATGTAGGTATATTCTTATACGTGTTTTTGAAGCCACGTATAGTGCTCAAATTCTCTTGTATCAAATCCTCTAAAGATTGAGGGTTTTGAAGCAGTTCTGGATTGTTTTGGGGATCATTATTTGGTGGGGGAGGGTTATTATCTTCATTGTTGTCATCCATGCCTGATTAAATAATATAAAAATATAAATTTCAAATTGATTTCATATATTATAAAAAAATAATACAAAACCCCATTTTAACCAAAAAAACTACATTTAACATGAGAATGAAAGAAATTAATCAGGATATAACAAGAATTTACTTACCGGATAAACTGCAGAGTCGAATTTGTTGTTGGAGAAACCAGGTACCCAAAAAAATTGTGTATAGGATATTTAGAGCCATTTTCCAAACCCAAAATGATGAGAAAAATGAGGAAAGTGGCTCACGGGTTTTGATTTATGCCATAGGTTTCGGATACTTGATTTTTTCATGTACCCAAAAAAATTGGGTACCCAATATTTTTGGGTACCCAAAAAAATCAGGTACCCGATTAGGATTTTTCTTTGGTATCAGGTTTTCCCAGGTGTACTGACACCCAGGCCTACTAAAAAGTTAACAAATGTTTTCATGCGCTTTTGGACGAGTGAAAAGTGGATTTTTTTCACATTGCCACTTTTTGGCCCCTCAAGATCTTGCGCATACCCTTCACAAGGAGAAAAGAAAATTGTATATGTGCAAGAAGAATATAGTACTAAACAATCTGAGAGAAGTCTTGATTGAGAAAAGGGAGAGAACCTAATGCTTAGGAGGATCTTGATCAAAGAACCTAAAAAGGAAGAACACAAACAAAGGAGAGAACTCTTTAGAGTGAAGTGAAAGATTCTTGGCAAGGTGTGTAGAGTCTTCATTGACTCAGGTTCTACAGATAATGTGATCTCAGAGGAGGAAGTGCAGAAGTTGAAATTGAACAAGATACCCCATGCTTACCCCTACAAAGTAACTTGGTTGAACAAGGGGCAAAACATATTGGTCAATGAATAAGTATGGGTTGATTTCACCATAGGGAAGTATTAGGACAAGATACTTTGTGATATGCTACCAATGGATGCTTGTCATCTGTTGCTTGGAAGACCATGGCAGTATGACAAAGAAGAAATCCACCATGGAAAGGAGAATAATTACTAATTCAAGAAGAATGGAGTTACTTATAAGATTCATTATTTGATAGAGGAGGATACAGTGGAAAGGATGGACACTAACGCACTCTTAATGAGCGGAAAATAATTCCTACAAGACATGAAGGAGGAAGGAGTTGGTTATGCTATCTTGGTGAAACCAAAGTAGGAAGAGACATCCAAAGAGACACCTATGCCTGAAAAAGTCAAAAAATTATTATATTAGTTCAAAGATATCATATGTGATGGGGCACTAGACACACTACCTCCACAAAGAGCAATCAGTCATCAGATTGATTTTGTGCCAGGACATCATTGCCTAATAAAACTGCATACAAGATGACACCAGAAAAAAACAAGGAGATTTCAAGGAAAGTCTAAGAAATTTTAGAACAAGGACTACTCAGAAAGAGCATCAACCCTGTTGGGACTCAAAAATGCAACAAGGGTTTTTGAGTACCTTGTTAATCTTTTGCATTTGGTACCCCCATAATTCCTTTTTGTGCCTTTTTGCCCGGATGAATTTTTAAGGTATACCATGCATGTAGGGTGTTCATTACCCTTTTTTTGACATATGAAGACATCCCAGGTTGTCAAATTCAAGATTCGAGTTATTTCATGATGTCTTGTTTTGAGCACTTGTCTAAATCTGCATTTTTCGCCTAAGTGTCATTTTTTTGTAACAGTCCTAGTTTGCATTTGAATAACTTATTTCCTATTGACTTTCATAGACCGCCACTTTGGGAATGTTTAATATGTAGATCAGAGAGCTTATGTTTCAAAAATCAATCCATTTTGAGTATGCTTGATAGGTTTTTGGATCCCCCAAAGTTGGTTGTCTAGAATTGTCTTGTTTCTCTGTTTTGCCCAGAATTCTAATTGCCCTACGTTGAGGCCATACAAGTTGTACCCATTTCAAGGAAATGAGAATATGATTGTTCCCATGCATTGAAAATCTGGAAAAGTACCTTCCTAAAGAGTTTTAGACTTCGATCAATCCAGTTGATCACTTTGCCCACCCCATTCCAAATCCAATTTATGCATTTTCACTAAGTTTAGTTCACAAAGTTGTTAAGTGGCTGACTTTGAGAAGCAATGATAAATGATTGGTTGACTGGTAAAGAAAGATACTTGAATTTATTTATTCCTTGTATGAAAATTAATCTATGTTCAAAGGTTCAGACTCTAAGGGTCTCTTTTGGTAGGTTTGTGGAATCGAATCCAAAAGCAATTTCTACAGATCCTTAGTGCTAGACAGAATTAATTTTGCAGATTTGTTGATTTCAGAGGATTGTAGTTTCATATCAGATGGTTGTCTTGGAATGCCAATTATGGATTTATGCTCTTTAAATGTAAGTTTACTACCTAGATCATTGGTTGAGTCTCTGGACATGGTTTGATAGTTTTGCATAAGTGAATACAAAGTCAGTTTGCATGTGTTTTGACAAAGTGCATTTGTAGTTTGTGAAAGTGATCAACTTGGGAGATTAAAATATCTCGCCTCATGAAGCATCATGAAGATATATTTTTTCAGACTGTTAGTAAACATGACATACTCCATTTTGTCTAGATTTGAGAGCCTTGGGAGGTCTTTTAGTTAGTTTTTAAAGTTGGTTCCAGAGGCCAGATGTTGTTAGTGAGATCAGTCTGCATAGGCATGAAAGTTTCATCCATTTTGATTGTCAATAAAATGTTTTATGATATAGTTGCACTGAAAGCTATGTTGGGTGTTTGCAAAGATAAAAAAAAATGAGTTACAAGGATACTAGATCAATTGGATGTGATGAGTAAAGGAAGCTTCATGCGTTTGAAATTGGAGACAAGGAAGCAATAGATTTTAATAGAAGAGGCTAGCACGTGGAGGTCTAAAACCAAAGAGTGTTGCGCATGGTGTATTTATTATTTGAGAAGCTACGCAATATCTAAAAGAACTTGCGCTAATTACCAAAGGAGACCAATGTAGCCAGCGCATTAACATGGAAGAGGAGGCGTTTAAACTAAGTAGAAGTCTGCGCTGGAAATAAGGGAAGGAGGTCTGCGTTAAAAGGAATTTCAAGCATTGCAAATGGTAAATTCAAAAAACCAAGCCCACGTGAGAAGAGAATAGTTTACGCAGCAACTAAGAGAGCCCACGCTTAGGACCAGAAAACAAATGCAAATAAAGCCAGTAATGGTCTGCGCAAGACAAGGGAGTAGGATATAGTTTTTTTATAAAAAACTTCAATGCAAATACCATTTGGAAGGATTACACAGAAGGAGGGAGTATATGCGCTAAGAAATGGATAAAGAGCTGCGTACAAACAAAGAAGAGGAAAGGTAGTGTATGAAATAGAAGGGCTTTTTCAAATATTCAAGTGCAGATTCAAATGCCAGGTCTCCACAATTCTTGATGCGCAGGTAGTTTTGGAGGAAGCTTTTAAAACTATCAAGAAAATGCAATTGGCAAACCATGCAAGAAGCCAGCACATCATTAACAGAACCCTATGCAGGATAGGAGGGGTTATAGTTTTTTAAAAGAAAAAAATTTCAAAGGAAGTCCTCATCATCATCCATAAAGCCTATACAAATATTTAAAGGAAGCTTGCGCAAGGAATAAACCAAGGCCTGTGCATTTTGAAGAGGAGTCACACATGGACGTTAAAAGGAAAAATCCCACATGCAGCGGGTGATATTTTTATGGAGTGTTTTTATACTACAACACTTGTATTGTAGTTTGAATAAGAAACCAAGAGGCCCCTTGGCTAGTGGAATGTTGAAGGTGGTGGGCCCCAAATTTTGGGTGGAAAATGTAGAAAGTCTTTAAAATCTTCAAAACAATACTGCCACATTGGTGGTGGAAAGGAAATTGGAGTTGTTTAAAAGTTAAAGGCCTCACATAATAATGTGAATATGAACAAGAGGCTCTCCACACATGCACGTAGGAGGAGCCTCAATTTGTGTACCAGAAAGGCAACTTCAAAAGAAAGATGTTTTTGGAGGGACCCACGTGCAGAGGAGGCAGGACACATGGTGGCAGGGCATTAAGTCACAAGAAGAAACAGCGGTTAGCAAAAAAATTTAGAGATTCTGCGACTAGTAGTTAGTTAACTACCATGCGAGGTTGCCAGATGCTAGCGGTTAGTGGCCAAACATTCAAAGATTCTACGACTAGCAGTTAGTTAACCTCCACATGAGGTCGCCAGATGCTGGCGGTTAGTCTAAAAAGCTCTGAGATTAAGCCCAATTTTCTGGTTAGATCCAGATCAAGGGCTCTCGTGCAATCTCCCAATAAGCCCAAGGTTAGTAGAAAGACCTGGAGTTTCAGAGACTAAGGCATTCTTCAAGTCTCTAGATAAACTCGGGGTTAGTGCAGAAATTCAGAGATCTAGAGATAAAGGGTAATCTCTAACTCAATCAACCAAGGCTATTTAAAGAGTAGCAAATCAGCACATGACAAGTGGCAAATTCTGGTGAGTTCTGGGAAAGAGTATGCATAATAAGATATATTTCAAAGACAAAGAAAATGTATAGATCTAAAAGATAAAAGGAATTAAAAGGAATATAGTCTATGCAAGTATTAAAAGGCAAATAAGATCAAATTTGCATAGAAAAGTATATTAAATGTAAAGATTAAAGTAATGTGCAAGATTAAAGCATTGAAACTTCATAGTCTTGATATAGTCTTGTGAAATATTTAATATTTCAAAGCTGGAAATATGTTTTCACAGAAGGATTTTTCTCAGAGAGTGAAATCAGATTTTTTAGAGAACATGGCTTGGAATCAAATTTGTTGAGGATGATGATTGCAAAGAAGAGGAAGTTGTTGAAGGAGATCAGATTTATTTGGAGAAGAAGATATTTGTTTGGGAACAGACAGGTGTCAAAGGATGATTCTGGCTTTCCTTTTCTCCTATATCTTTCTTCTTCTCTATTGTTACAAGGATGGTGAAATTAACACTGTTGGGAAGTATTATGATTCTTGAGTCTTGTTTTTCTGAGTTCTTTGTCTTGTAAATATGTTGAATCAGATAGATTTTTAATGAAAAACAATGGACTCCATGTTCAATACTTGTTGATGTCTTTGTGTCTTGTCTTCAAATCTTGTATGTTAATATGTAAGGCATTTTAACGTATTGGTTATAAGGTAGCTATGAGTTGTGTTTTTTAGTTTCTTTCAAAGAAGGAGTAAATCTTAGAGACAAATTTGGAGGGTTCAAAGTTTGTACATGAATTTGATGTTCAGGTGTTGGAGTGAAAAGAGTGATTTAGCCACTTCACTCAGTTTCTATCTGTTTGGAGTTAGAGGGTTTTATGTGGATATATGTTTATTTGACTTTGTTGCCCAATAGACAAGGCACTGGGCTTTGATGGTTATGAATTCCTCATCATTAATACATTTAAAATCTGAATATCTTTTCATTTCCTATTTAAGAGCATGGATGTTTAGGAGTTGTATTGAATAGTATAGACATTTTTATTTATTCATTAAAGAACTGAATCCTTTAGGTTATCCTGCCTAAGTTTTAAAATCAAAGAGAAGAAGGATGAATATCCTTGTCACATTGGTCATTTTTGTACAATTTTATTTACTGTTGTCAAAATCATGGATTGGCTTTTGAAGCTCTGGACAATTGCAGAAAAAGACATTAGTAAATCATTGTGAGAACCCTAAATCCACTATCTTATTTACTGAAAAAAAATAATTCAAGAGGTACACCCGCCTGAGTCTGTGGAGCTCTAAGTAGAAGGAGGATCAAATCCTCATTAATTAGTATTTTTACTTGCAAGAATCAGGAGTTGGGAGTCATAGAGTCAAGCATTGATGCTTATACAGATTCTACAAGAAAAATTTCTAACAAAATGGCGACTCTACTGGGGATAGATATGAAATGTTCTTATTGATCCTTTTAGAGAATCTATGGTGTTTTTTAAGGTATATCAAATTTCAGATTGAGTGTGCCCATCCGAGTTGCACTAAAAAAATGGCGA
Organism: Thuja plicata; assembly: GCA_018584345.1. NCBI lineage: Eukaryota > Viridiplantae > Streptophyta > Pinopsida > Cupressales > Cupressaceae > Thuja > Thuja plicata. Next base: position 847,196 of record MU223887.1, read on the forward strand.
CTCTGTTGGGGAGAAATGGATATTAGCAAGAGTGTTTTAAATTTCATAAGAATTAATTTCTTGTTTCTTCATTTCTGGACCAGTTTATAAAAAAATTATCCCATACTTGTTGTGGGTGGTGACTATGTTAAACTTGTACAATCCTGGTTGTTTTGTGCTAGTTTAAAATTGAAATCAGTTGTTATTTGAAGTTTAATATCAGCAAGTTTAAGATGTCTATTTCCTTGCTTGGCTGAATCAATATCAGAATTTGATTGTAAGAAAGAGATTCAAGAAGAAAAATTTAAAATTTGTTTCAGATCTTTGAGAGCGAACAACCTAGAAAGTGTTTATATTTGCAGCTAATTGAAATAATATTGTGTAACTTTTTTGTTTGGAATGAACCCAGAAATAAATGTAATTTTCAAATAGCTCTTGTTGTCTGAAAATTTTCCTCTGCAAGGAGGTGGAAACTCTACAAGAAAAGAATCTGATGGAGCTACAAGAAAGGCTCTAAATCAGCCATGTCCCCAGTAAAGAAGAAGAAAGAACAGTAGCTGCAAATTTTTGTCTGGGTAATCCTCTATTTTTACAAGAAAGAAAATCCCCTTATACAATGAAGAAGTCACTAAGAAAAAGGGAAAATTCATCTGAAGGTTTCCATACTACTTGTTTTTAAGAGTTCATTTACCAAATCAGAAGTATGTTGTGGTTATGTGAAGTTAATGGTTGCATAAATTTAGATAGAAATTTTTGTGACAGAATATGATGTGTTGATTAAATAAATGGTTAAAATATAAATTCCAGCCTTCATGGATAAAGATGTGTTTTCTAAATCTGAATTTTATGAGCAAGATCTTGAAAATGTTAATAGAGAAAAGGATATTTCATTGATGAATAAAAGAATCCAACATAAATGCATCTTGATGTTAAGATGTGAAATAGGAGAGAGAAAACAAGAATCAGCACTTTTTATTTTATGAGAAGTTTTGTGAAGCTTATAATGATCTTACAATGGGTTTTGATTTTCAAGAATCCACATATGTTGTAACATTTCTAGAGCTTAGTATGCCTGGAGCAGTCAGTTGGTCTGCATCCCTTAGAGAAGAAGAAATTTAACATACCATAGAATGGATAGATTCGATTGAGAAATCAGAATCTGAAAATGTTGAGGATGCTTAATATGAATCTAGTTATGTAGATGATGTTGAGTCTACTTGTGCTAGTGATGTTTATTATGATGATGACAATGAATTCTATGAACAGAAAGATGATGAAGATGAATCTTTAGTTGGAGATGTTTCCCTTGATTCTATAGATTTTTCTTTTTCTTAGCATAACAATCTATTGATAAACAGATTGTTCTTTTGAATTTAACTCTAAAATACCCAAAATACTTAAGAACAATTGAATACAACAATTGGAAAATTGTTATTGAAAAACCAATTTCCCTCTGAATTTGAAGGTACAGCTCCCTTATATGAATGATTTTTAGTGAATCTTGATCTTTCTGAATCTAACAGAGGTATGTTCTTGACCTGAGAACAGAAGAGGTAAACCAAGCTAAACCCAGACAAGAAATAGCTTAAGTGGGGTGAATTCAACTTTAAATCTAGCCAACTCTGAGATTTTATCAATCAGATCAACTCCCAAAACTAGTAATGCATGAAATTCTACTAAAAATGTAGATGCAAGACTAAAGATTAATGATGAGATGCTGATGAATCAATCTATTTCACGGAAATGTTTCCTGATTCAGGATAACAACAAATCTTCCTCTAAATTATCTGTATCAAATCATAACACAGAAATCTAGTTTGAGTACAGATTGCAAAGATGACTTCAAAGAAACATTTGAATTCAATAGAAAGACAAATGAAATGCAATGGAATAGTTAAATAAATGGTATTTAGACACACATAATTGACTCAGCAAAATGCTATCTTTCACACCAAAATTTAGCCGACCTTTTTATTAATTTTAGAAATAGTACATATAGAGTCCCAGATTGGACCGTTACAAAAAGAGGGGTAACCGAAATGGTTCAACTTCCCCAACCAGAAATGATAACCAAAGGTTTATCCATTACAACATCAATCAAAATTTGGTACAAAGAGAGAATCTATTCAAGCTTCAGTTTCATTCCCTTTGCCTAATTTAGCCC
>MU223887.1:849388-869489 GCA_018584345.1 Thuja plicata
CAACATCAATCAAAATTTGGTACAAAGAGAGAATCTATTCAAGCTTCAGTTTCATTCCCTTTGCCTAATTTAGCCCTATAGGTAGTGGTAGCTGTGATAACTCTGATGAGCTCCTCATGTCTATTGATGTGGACATTGGTGTATTGGATGAGCCATCTGGAATGCTCCTTAGCCAGACTCTTAATGGCATCTGTCTGATCCTTCAATTCTTCCATGGCCTTATAAATACATCCACTCAACTGTTGGAGCTCTGGCACTTTGTCCAAATGGATGGAAGATGGCTCTGACAACTTGTCCACATAATCAGAAAATGATTTATGTATATTGGCCAATCCTATCATTTCTTTTCCTTGCCCATTCATCTACAATTCTATGTGCAAACCTTGAAGAATCTTAAAGTCTTTGCTTTGTTCTTCCTTGACCTTAACATCTACTTGTTGCAGACCCGTCTCAGCCTGGATGATCATTTTGATTTTGAACTCTATACTTTGAAGCCACTTGATTAGAGGTTCATCTCTCTTTTGTAGAATCTTGGCTTTTAATGCCTCTTTGGTCTTCATCTTTACCACTACATGGAGTGTCACTATAAACTCTTGACAATTCACTCTCTCAGATGCAAGAGTTTGCAAATTCTTCTCAATGTTATTTCTTTCTATCTCCAATCTCAAGAGAGCATTACCCAACTGCTTGACAACTGCCAATCCCTCATATTTGAGCCTCTCAACCCATCCCTTATCAATTTGTGTGAACTTCCTATCCTCTTGCAGCTTGGATAATATAACTTGATTCTCCACCGCACTGGGATCAAAGGTAGTTTGGGTACTGGCGACGCTTGCAATCGGAGTGAGGATTTGTCTTATGAAATTGGTTAGCTCAGCCACTTCAGCCTTCAGTTGAACCTTGGCAGTCTTGAGTTCCTCAAGTTCTTCCTCTATAACCACATTAGTAGATTTCCACCAATCCACCTTGGTGTAATGACGAGCCAACCCCATATCAAATGACAGCAACTGAAAGTCTGAAGTGGTCATATCCTTGAATCTACCTTCCTTGGTTGGATTGGCCACTTCCATAGTGAAGTTTCCAATCTCAGGGTCATGACCCAGAGTAGACATCATGTTTAATTTCTTCTATTTTCTCGTAGTCGCCTTGGGCTGAAAGGCTCATGACAGAGTGTCTTTTCTGGAAATTCCTTCTTCCGCCCTCTTCCTCTTGTGTTCCAAATTATTTTCTATCCATCACTCTTCGCTAGTAACTTTATTGGCAGAAACCAACTCCTCAATGAACAACTTCCTTATGACTGGGGGCTCAGCCCTTAGTCTAGAAGCAAATGGATTTACCGAGGTAGGAGAAGAGGACACTGATTTCTCTACTAAAATAAGCTTCTACTTTTTCCTGGCCTCTTCTTTTGATTTTGTGGTTGAAGGAGTATCTTCCCCCACTTCTACTATGATAGGGGACCGTCACCTTGGATAATCTTAGGTTGAAGTGCCAACCCATACATCTACAGTGACTACTTTAGTTAGCTTCTCTGGTTCTGCACCTTTGGTGGGTTCCTCTGGTGTTCCAATATTCTAAAGCGGACCTCCTCCACAAGTCTTCTTTGGTTGAACTTCTTTTTTTGGAGGTTCATCGCCTCCCCCAATTGGTTGAGATGAAATCTTGGTCATAGTTGGGAGTACCACCAAAGAAGTTGTTGCAATGTTGGAAGTATCCTCTTTCGGGGTCCTTTGTGTAGGAGGCTTCCTTTCCGACCTCTTCCTTCCTCCTACCGTCCATTCAACCCACTGCTCTGTCCTTTTATAAATACCACTCATTAGAGTCTACAAGTCACCGATGGCTTGATCTAGCATGGGCTCAGAACTGATGGAGAGGGGTTTGATCTTCTCGAGATAGGTATTATCATACATGTGCTGGCCGTCATCTACTAGCCCTTCAACTGCAAGATCGACCTTCAAATTTTTGATTTGTTCAATGGTTAATCTGGCATAAAATCTATCTCTACCCTCCAAATCATCTCTACAATTGGCCCAATAGTCTTCAATGTCATCTATATGGTGGATAGCTTGGCTCATTTGTAGGTAATCATGAGCGTAATTAACTGGATCATATTGGGACCTCATAACATCATAGGTTTCTAATGAAAACCTCTTGGAGAATGCTTTTAGAACATTCTTCACCTTAGAGTGGGATGCACAACTATAGGCTCTGATATTCATGGGGAAGTCATAGCCTTTCTTCCTGGCATCATCATAGATCAAATCACTTGTAACGCTTGCCTCATCACTTCCACCAGCATGATCATATCTATAGGATATCTAGGCAACTTCAAAGGAAAGTCATCAAAACCTGGAAGACAATTGTATGAGAAATATATGAATTGAATAAAATAGCATCCGGATTGGATGATAAAAGCCATGGCTTCAGGAGATAATCTCCTTTCTAGACAGCCTTGTAGCTCCCTTCACAATCTCATTGTAAATGCATCATTAACCCGAAGATATTCTGCATAACTATTGTGCAATTGTAAAGAGGGGAAAAATTCATAACTCTTAACATCATCAGGAAATTCCTCTAATCTAGGAAGCCCTAGCCAAATTTGAATTATTTCCAGAATCTACAAAAGAACTAAAGACATATAAAATTCATTCTGGTGCTTAGCTCTATCTAGGACCTCCAAGAGGTTTTCACTTACCATAATGGCCCAATCAATGAAGTGATGTTGGGAACAAATTACATGAACTAGGAAGAAGTGATGATCAAAAAAATTGAGTGCCTCACTCTCACCTCTGATCCTGTGGAGTAGCACCAGAATGTCTCTAATCTCTGGCTTTAGATTAGTGCCATATAGTGTCTTTGGAAGCTTCCCTTTGGCACTCTTGGGCTCTTGAAACAATGCTTTCATTACCTCCTTCCAAATTGACTTTTTGGTGATATATTCAGTCACCGCCCAACTGTATGTCATTTTTGAATACTCAGCTTGCTCTGGGATTGGAACACTGTATCATTGGGAAAGAGGATTTTCCTGGTATCTAGGTTGTATCGAGTGATGCATTCTCGAATCAATTCTAGGGCTTGAACAGCCACGGGAAAACCAGTGGCTTCAACTAATTAACTCTCCTTCAGTTTGTTGGTGATGGGATGCATCTAATCTGCTTTTAGTCTATTCTGAAAGTTCTGAATATCAAAGAACTTTAGAGATGTATCTGAAATCTTATGCCATTCAGAAGTAATGTCCTTCATTCCGTCAAATCCCATGAATCTGGAAGCCATACTTTAAATGATTTGATTCGGGAGTGAAGAATATCTCTCAAGAATGCAGGGGCAAAGAACAACCAATATCAAAGGCTTTGAATTCAAACAATTTGTTAAACAAATGGTAGCTCCTATTGGCAATCTCCAACTGATCTTATAACTTTTGAATTCTTACCGTTTAACGGCTGAATTCCCATGCCACATGAATGAAAAGACCTAAACATTAATGAAACAGTCTGTTATGAAGTAAAATGGATTTATTTGAATTAATTACTTTGCTCTTACAGGTCGTTTAAGAAGTGTCTTTTCACTTCAATAACCACAATGGTAACTTTCTTGAGGTAGTGGAAAATTACTTTTTCCCTTCTCCTTTGGGTGGAGAAATGTTTTTGGAGTGCTCTCTGCTCGAAAATCTGCCAAAGGGGAAAATTCATCTGTCGGGGTGCCAAAATGGTATATGTTTATTTCATCTGCCTTCTTTATATCTTAGATTCTTCATGAGATAGATTTCTTACTCAAAATTCCTTCATTTCAAAGGTTTGGCAAAAAATGCACTCTGCATGTCGTAACCCACTTGTTGGAGTAGTGGAGAAGCCATTTTCCACTTTTTCGCCTATAGGCTTACACCTTGAATTTCTCCTCACCCAATCATTTCCTTCCTTGAAATAGGTTTGATTTGAATTCCCAAAGCTTTCTTATTCCATATTTCTCAATTTTCACCCTTATTGACATCTGATACACTTAGGTCTGTTAAGTGTGGAAAATGCACTCTGTAAGTGATTTTTCGCTGGAGAGAAGCTCGAAACCAATTTCCTGCCAATGCTAAAAAATGAAGAGTTATTTCTAAATACTTCAATTGCACATAAGATTGATGTTAGAATTATTCAAACTGTGACCTTTACCGAATTGGGAACTTAACCTACCCAAAGAAAACATGATCTCAAATGTAGATTCCCTCCAGCTCACAAAAGGGAAGTCAAATTGGGAAAATCCAGTAAAGGTATCCTATCCTAAGGGAAAAGCTAGACCTAGACTCGAGACTCACATGACGCTTTCAGGACCACCACTACATGTTAAACATCCACTTTTGTGAAAAGGTATGCAGACTAAAAGTGGTGCAATAGTTGGCTCTGTCTGGGGACTTGGACATTCACATGTCCAAGCAAGGAACTCAAATCTCTTGATTTGCAAAGCTCAATAAAAGGCGGCTCACAACAAAACTAAATTTCTCAATTTCCACCCTTATTGACATCTGATACCCTTAGGTCTGTTAAGTGTAGAAAATGCACTCCGTAAGTGATTTTCTGCCGGAGAGAAGCTCGAAACCAATTTCCCACCAATGTTGCAAAATGAAGAGTTATTGCTAAATACTTCAGCTACACATAAGACTGATGTTAGAATTCTTTGAACTGTGACCTTTACCAGATTGGGAACTTAACCTACCCAAAGAAAACATGATCTCAAATGTAGATTCCCTCCGGCTCACAAAAGAGAAGTCAAATTGGGGAAATTTGGTAAAGGTATCCTAACCTAAGGGAAAAGCTAGACCTAGACTCAAGACTCACATGACGCTTTCAGGACCACCACTACACATTAAATGTCCACTTTTGTGAAAAGGTATGCAGACTAAAAGTGGGGCAATAGCTGGCTCTGTCTGAGGACTTGGACATTCACATGTCCAAGCAAGGAACTCAAATCTCTGGATTTGCAAAGCTCAATAAAAGGTGGCTCACAACAAAACTAAAGCAAGGCACAGAAAGGAAAGCAGAAAGGAAACCTAACTAGGAAAACAAAAATAGGAACTAAACGTAACTATGGTACAATACAAGGCTTACCTATTTTTTATTCAGATCTGGTAGAGTTTCAAATCTTGACCATTATACGTTAGGGGTAGTGCTTCACCATCTGGATATACCAATTTAAAAGAATTCTTCTAAAACGCTTGATGGATCTTGAAAGGCCCTTTCCATAGTGCTTCAAATTTTCTGTGCATGCCTTTGGGTGCCCTGCGTTTGTCCAACAATAGCACCATGTCTCCCTCCATAAATTTCTGAGGTCTACTCTTTTTATCAAACAAGTTCTTCACACGCATTTGATGTCATGTGATATGATCAACCATTTTCTCCCATTTTTATTCCAATTTGCTCAGGTATAGAATCCTCTTTTCTAAACCATCTTCATATATGCCATCCTCTATTGTTGTTCTTATTTTGCAATAAGATAACTCTAATGGTAATGGAAGGATGGCTTCTATCCCGTAAATGAGTTCAAAAGGAGATACATTGATGGCTCTTTTGGGAGTCACTCTATTGGCCCAGAGGGCTTCATAGATCTTCTTGTGCCAAGTTTTTTGTTTGTCTGCTATGAGATTTTTCATGATGTTTACCAAATTTTTATTGCTAGATTTAGCTTGACCATTCACTTGAGGAAAATAATCAGATGAGTGATTGATCATGATACCAAACTCAAAGCAAAATTCCATAATTTCTTGAGAAGAAAAGTATGAGGCATTATCCATAACTAACTTAATAGGCACACCGAATCTTACCAGAATGTTTTCTTTGATAAACTCGCATACTACTTCCGAAGTAGTTCTCTTGGTCACTTTTGCCTCCACCCATTTTGTGAAGTAATCAGTTGCAGTGATTATGTAGGTATGACTTGCGTTGGATGTGGGGTTTATAGGACCAATAAAATCAAGACCCCAATGCTGAAAAGGACCTTTGATTACCACTGGTCTCAGAGGTAGTACTACCAACTGTGGCTTTACGGTAAACATTTTGCATTTCTCACACCTTGCTACCCAATGGTATGCATCTCTAAACATTCATGGCTAGTTATAACACTGTCTTAAAATCTTGAATGCAGTGACTGATGAGGAGAACTATCCTCTGCAAGCTTCGTCATGAAATACCTTTAACAACTTCTCTTTCTATTGTCTGTCGACACACCGGAGGAAAGTTCCATCTATAGATCTCTTATACAATCTATCTTCCCAGATTACATATTTAGAAGCTTTTAGTTTCAGGTCTCTTCTTTTCTTCATAGTTAACCCTTTAGGTCATTCACCATATGTCAGGAAATATACAATATTTTCAAACCAAGGGTCTTGCATACTTACTGCCAAAGCTAAGTGTACAGCTTATGGGTCTTTGTCTATTTGATTCTCTGCCATTGCCTTGCACAGTGCATTTCCCCTCACCAGCTTGGTAAGCTTGATCTCTATGTCATATTCTTTTTTTTAGCTACCTATGCTCCTCTGTTGTTACATCCTACATCCTATTGGGTCAGGATGCTTTTTATTGCAATATCAGGCACATACACAAGAGAGTGTGAGTGTAGAATGTAGAATCTAAAATTCTTTAAAGCCTTTACAACTGTGAAAGTGTGTTTTTTAGTCAGAGAGTATCTCAACTCATGATTTTTCAGAGGTGTGCTCATAAATGCAATGGGAGCTTGAATTCCCTCTTTATTCTCCTACATGAGAATGGCTGATAGAGTATGTTTGGAAGAATAACAATAGATTATGAAATCTTTCTTATAATCTGGGTCACATAGCACAGGAGCATTGGCTATGGCGTCCTTTATGCTTTTGAAAAATTGTTTACCAGGATCATTCCATTTGAAACTCACATTCCCTTTCATCATGTCCACTATGCATTTGGTGATTTTGGAAAAATCTAGAATGAACCTCTTGAGAAAGTTTACCTAGCCGAAAAAATGATTTCACTTCGGTTTTGTTCATAGGTAAACTCAATTGTTGGATTTCTCTTACCCTTTCTAGTTCAATCCTTATGCCTTCTTGGGAGACAATGTGGCCTAGAAATTTCCCCTTAGTTACATAGAAAACTTACTTCTTGGGATTCAATGAAATCTCATCTTCCTGACACCTTTGCAATACTCTCCTTAAGTCATTTATATGATATACTCTTTTCCTAGAAAATACAGTAAGATTGTCTAGATACATACCAATGATTTTGTTCTTCATATCACTGAAGGAAAGGTCCATGCCGCTCTGAAAGGTAGCCCCTACGTTGATTAACTTGAATGGAATTCTGTGGTATGCGAAGATGCCCCATGGAGTAGTGAAAGTCATTTTATGTTGGTCTACTTTTTCAACCTCAATCTGGTTATACCCTAAGAAGCCATCTAACATGGACATAATTTCAGCTCTAGCCACAATCTATAAGAGATGATCCATATTGGGGAGTGCATAATTGTCCTTCAAGGAGGATTGATTAAGGTTTCTAAAATCAACACAGATTCTTATTTCTTTGTTCTTCTTCCTCACTGGCACTATATTTTCTACCAAGGTAGAATGGTGGATAGGGTATATGATCCTTTCCTGGAGCATTTTATCAACTTCCTTGAATATAGCATCAGCAAATTTGGGGTTGTAATTCCTTTGTTTTTGTCTGAATGGAGGTTCCTTAGGTTTCAAAGGAATCTGGTGTTTGAATTTCCTGTTCATAAAACTTTTCAAATCTTCATAACTCCAGGCAAAAACATCTTGGTATTCCAAGAACAGTTCCCTGGCCTCTTCCCTCTCATTTTTAGTGCAGCATTTCCCAATGTTGATCATCTTGGGATCCTTCTCGGTTCCTATATTCATCCCCTCATATTCACCAGTGGTAGGACCTCTCTTGATTCTCTTCTTTTTAACAAAGGTGTCATGCCTATTGAAAATCTTCTCAAGAGTGACCAAGTGTAGGGGAATGATGTTACCTTGTAACTGGATGACATCAGACTTATCTTTCTTTTACTTTTCCTAGAGGTCTCCTTTATTTCTGTTAGGGACATCCTTATGGAAGCCACCACCACTTTCCAAGAAGAGAAGGAGGTTCTAGTCGTCTTCAAACACTTGCTAATCTTCTACATTATCTGGCACAGATGGTCGATATACAATCTCCACTTGGTACTTCTTATCTTTGAATTCTGGGTGAGGGAGGAGTATTGAATCTGACACGGCCAAGGAGTCTACCTTGGAGGTTAATTATCTCAGCACATATTCAATAAGCAATGCATCTAGTGCCTCTATTTCATCCCATACTTTGTTCCTGTAATTTTTTAATCTGTGATTTTTTATAGAGTATTGATTCTTCACTTGACGTACGATCAGCTTAGCATCACCATGAGCTCTCAAGATCTTCACACCTTTTTCCTTTGCAGTAATAATCCCTAATAGGAGGGCTTCATACTCGGCAGTATTGTTGGTGTTCCCAAACTCCAATTTATAAGCCATGGGTTTGCATACTCTGTCTGGTGATATCAAGACCACACCTGCACCAGATCCTGAAGATGCACAACTACCATCAAATTCAAGTGTCCAGATCTGTGGTGGTGTTTCTTCGGTGTAAAACTACTTTTCCTCTTCCCTAGATTCCATTTCCTCATTTTGGTCATCAATAAACAACATATAGTTACCAAATTCCAATTCTTGATACATAATTTGGGCTTTAGGGTCATCAGATTTCAGTACCGTAAACTTAGATTTCTCCTCTGGGACCAGTTTAATCTTTTTATTACCTACTGGAATTAAATCTTGAGACCAATCTAGCTTTATCTCCCCTTCAAGGTCTTTGCAAAAGCTCCTGCTTAACAATAAACTGTAACTAGTAGGTATATCAAAAACAAGGATTGTTAGCAACATCTTCTTTTCAGGGTGTGCCCCCAAGGCCACTTAAGCATCTTTAATTTGGCCAACCAGGGGTACTTGCTTTGAATCCATAGAGTAACATCTACCATGGGCTTTAGTGAGGGTAAGTCCTAGAGATTTAGCTACAGTTGATGGCATGACATTATCTGAGGCTCCAGAATCTATTATGCAATTTCTTAACTTGCAACCATTAATATATAATGACACATAGAATGGGTCAGGATTTTGGCCCATGAAGGAGGCCAAAATATAAGGTTCTCCTTGCTTATTTGGTTCTACAAATATAGACTCATTTTCTATAGTAGTCATGACATTTTGGTTTAACTTTGAATTCCCTTCTTTACAGTAATCTACTAGCTTTTGCAGTTCTATGGGATTAGACTTAAGGTAGTCTATAGGGGAAATTTGAATTTTGGAATCTCTATAGAATTGAATAATGTCAAAAGAGCTTTGCTCCTTACTTGGCTGTAGAATTCTCACTCCTTGATTGGCTTCCTTATAATAGGAAGTAGATGCCTCATTATTTTTAAGGGGAGGTGTTGAAGCAGGACTTTTATCCTTCTGACTCCGGGTCAAGACTGTATAAGAGGTCTCATCTATGGTATCATAACATGTTGCTTCTTGCTTTGAATCTGATTTGTACTCTAAATATAAGTTTTTAGAGTCGCCATGCGAGTATGAATTTGGTTCAGCTCCAGACACTCCAGCATTCCACTTATCAATCTGATGCATTTTCCAAGCACAAACTACATCAGGGAAGCTCTCTCCATTGTGATCATTATTTAGGTGGAAGGCACACATGTTTCCTTTTTTAGGAGGAGCTTTTATAGCTAGCCTCTATGGTGGAGCAGTTAACTGTAATGCCTTTCCATCAGCATTCCTCCCCTTGTTGTTTCTCCTAGGATGATCTTGAAATTTTCACTGGTAGGGATAATTAAATTTGGGAAGTTGCCTCTTGAAGGAAATGAATTCATTGGACAATTTTTGAATCATCTCATCTGATGATGTAGTAATGCTACTACTAGTTTTAGATTGTATCTCTCTTTTCCATTTCCCAGATGAGATCATATGGTCCTTAAGTTCTACAAAAGTTCTCTATGTGGCATCCAAATTTGTAGGGTTCACCCTTCTTAGATCATAATTGATGTTTGGTGGCATAGCACTTATGAATAATGTTTTCAAATTTCCCGTCATAGGCCTGTCAGCTGCTGGAATACAATTTAAAATCTTGTTGAATTTAGCTATAAAATCCCTCATATTGAGAGAGGGTTCTTTCTTGATGGAAGTTAATTGCGTCAATAGGGCATGCTCATCTTTAGAAATTTTAAACCTTCTTTCAAAGGCAGATCTCATGGAAGCCCAATCAGTGATGGAAGAATTAGGTAAATGGTGAAACCAATTGGTGGCACCCTCAACGAGGGTCTCAACAAATAATCTAATGGCCACATCCTCCTCTTGTACTGCTAGGATATTGACTGAAGCAAAGAAGGTAGAAATGTGCTCGTCTGTAGATACTTTCCCATCTCCAGAAAATTTGGGAAAGTTCTTTCTAGATCCCGAAGGGAGAGGATTATATGCTACTAATTACAGAGGTCCAACTGTAGAATCCCAAGGAAGTGCCATAGCTACTTGGGGTAGATAAGGCGTTAGATTTATAACGGGAGGGGAAACTACTCCATATAAGGTTAACACTTGGCAAGTGGTAGACAACTGAGTAGTAGTTTGCTTAGGAGGTGAAGAAGGTCTACTCTAGCTCCTTGCGGTTCTATTTCCTTGGTGAGGTACTTCTAAAAGAGAAAAGTTAACATTCACAAGTCTTTCAAAGACTGGGTCTGTGCTACCTTCTTTCCTTGTACTCCTGAGAAACCTTTTAGGCTCCATATTTTCAACTAATTCTGTGGCCTAGCTTCATGCTCTGCTCGGTGCTGTGCCTTTCTCAGATTTCTCCTTCCACTGACTGTTTCAAGTGCTTCTACTCTAGTTTCTTCTTATTCAAGCACTTGACTAGCATTCCTATAGTGCTTTGTATCTCTTCTATATCTCCACACAAAAGTGTTCAACGAGGAGATGAGATCCTCTTGATCATCTTGGAATCCAAGATTCAGTTGGAGCACAGGAATTATGTTTTCATGGGGAAGCACCATCTTTCTCCATGATATGCTTCTAGTTATAATGGCTGTTCGTATCCCTAGTAGAGTCACCAAAAATTTGTTGGTAAACAGATTGTTCTTTTGAATTTAACTCTAAAATACCCAAAATACTTAAGAACAATTGAATACAACAGTTGGAAAATTGTTATTGAAAAACCAATTTCCCTATGAATTTGAAGGTACAGCTCCCTTATATGAATGATTTTCAGTGAATCTTGATCTTTCCTAATCTAAAAGACGTATGTTCTTGACCCAAGAATAGAAGAGGTAAACCAAGCTAAACCCAGACAAGAAATAGCTTAGGTAGGGTGAATTCAACTTTAAATCTAGCCAACTCTGAGATTTCATCAATCAGATCAACTCCCAAAACGGGTAATGCATGAACTTCTACTAAAATTGCAGATGCAAGACTAAAGATTAATGATGAGATGTTGATGAATCAATCTATTTCATAGAAACGTTTCCCGATTTAGGATAACAACAGATCTTCCCCTAAATTAACTGTATCAAATCATAACACAGAAATCTAGCTCGAGTACAGATTGCAAATCTAACTTCAAAGAAACATTCAAATTCAATAGAAAGACAAATGAAATGCAATGGAACAATTAAAGAAATGGTATTCAGACACACATAATTGACTCAGCAAAATTCTATCTTTCACACCAAAATTTAGCCGACCTTTTTATAGATTTTGGAAATAGTACATATAGAGTTCCAGATTGGGCTGTTACAAAAAGAGGGGTAACCAAAATGGTTCAACTTCCCCAACCAAAAATGATAACCAAAGGTTTATCCGTTACAACATCAATCAAAATTTGGTACAAAGAGAGAATCAATTCAAGCTTCAGTTTCATTACCTTTGCCTAATTTATCCCTATAGGCAGTGGTAGTTGTGATAACTCTGATGAGCTCCTCATATTTGTTGACATGGACATTGGTGTATCCGATGAGCCATCTATAATACTCCTTAGCTAGACTCTTAATAGCATCTGTCCGTCCTTCAATTCTTCCATGGCCTTATAAATACATCCACTCAACTGCTGGAGCTTTGGCACTTTGTCCAAATGGATGGAAGATGGCTCTAATAGCTTGTCCACATAATCAGAAAATGATTTCTGTATATTGGCCAATCCTATCATTTATTTGCCTTGCCCACTTGTCTATGATTCTATGTGCAAACCTTGAAGAATCTTAAAGTCTTTTCTTTGTTCTTCCTTGACCTTAACATCTACTTGCTGCAGCCCTGTCTCGTCCTGGATGATCATTTCAATTTTGAACTCTAGACTTTGAAGCCACTCGATTAGAGGTTCATCTCCCTTTTGTAGAATCTTAGATTTCAATGCCTCTTTGCTCTTCATCTTTACTACTACATGGAGCGTCACTATACACTCCTGACACTTCACTCTCTCAAATGTGAGAGTTTGCAAATTCTTCTCAATGTTATTTCTTTCCATCTCCAATCTCAAGAGAGCATTACCCAACTACTTGACAACTGCCAATCCCTCATATTTAAGCCTCTCAACCCATCCCTTGTTGATCTATGCGAAGTGCCTATCCTCTTGCTACTTGGCTAATATATCTTAATTCTCCACCATACTAGGATCAAAGGTGGTTTGGGTACTGGGGACACTTACAATCGGAGTGAGGAGTTGTCTTATGAAATTGGTTAGCTTAGCCACTTCTACCTTTAGTTGAACCTTGGCAGTCTTGAGCTCCTTGAGTTCTTCCTCTATCACCATATTAGTATATTTCCACCAGTCCACCTTGGTGTCATGATGAGCCAACCCCATATCAAATGACTATAACTGAAAGTCTGAAGTGATCATATCCTCGAATCTACCTTCCTTGGTTGGCTTGGCCACTTCCATAGTGAAGTGTCCAGTCTCAGGGTCATGACCCAAAGTAGACATCATCTTTACTTTCTTTTGTTTGCTCGTAGTGGCCTTGGGCTGAAAGGCTCATGATAGAGTGTCTTTGCTAGAAATTCCTTCTTCCACCCTCTTCCTCTTGCATTCTAGAGTAATTTCTATCCATGACTTTACGTTGGTAACTTTATTGGCAGAAACCAACTCCTCAATGAACAAGTTCCCTATGACTGGGGGTGTAGCCTTTGGTATAGAATAAAATGGGTTTACAGAGGTAGGAGAAGAGGACACCAATTTGGCTACTAAAACAAGATTCTACTTTTTCCTAGCCTCTTCTTCTGATTTTGTGGTTGAAGGAGTATCTTCCCCCACTTCTACTATGATAGGGGACCCTCATCTTGGATAATCTTGGGTTGAAGTGCCAACCGGTACATCTATAGTGACTTCTTTAGCTGGCTGCTCTAGTTCTGCACCTTTGGTGGGTTCCTCTGTTGTTCCAATATTTGGAAGCGGACCTCATCCACAAGTATTCTTTGGTTGAACTTCTTTTTTCAGAGGTTCATCGCCTCCCCCAGTTGGTTGAGATGAACTCTTGGTCATAGTCGGGAGTACCACCGAAGAAGTTGTTGCAATGTTGGAAGTATCCTTTACCAGGGTCCTTTGAATAGGAGGCTTCCTTTCTGACCTCTTCCTTCTTCCTGTCGTCCATTCAACCCACTGCATTGTCCTCTTATAAATACCACTCATTAGAGTCTGCAAGTCACCGATGGCTTGATCTAGCATGGGCTCAGAACTGATGTAGAGGGGTTTGATCTTCTCAAGATAGGTATTATTATACATGTGATGGTCATCATCTACTAGCCCTTCAACTGCAAGATCGACCTTGAACTTTTTGATTTGTTCAATGGTTAATCTGGCATAAAATCTATCTTTTCTCTCCAAATCATCTCTGCAATTGGCCCAATAGTCTTCAATGTCATCTACATGGTGGATAGCTTAGCTCATTTGCAGGTAATCATGAGCATAATTAACTAGATCATATTGGGGCCTCAGAACATCATAGGTTTCCAATGAAAACCTCTTGGAGAATGCCTTTAGAACATTCTTCGCCTCAGAGCAGGACACACAACTGTAGGCTCCAATAGTCATGGGGAAGTCATATCCTTTCTTCTTGGCATCAGCACAGATCAAATTCACTTGCAGCACTTGCCTCATCATGACCTCCACCAGCACGATCATATTTGTAGGATATCTGGGTAGCTTCAAAGGAAATTCGTCAAAACCTGTAAGATGAAGGTATGAGAAATCTCCGAATTGATTAAAATAGCATTCGAAATGGCTAATTAAAGCCATGGATTTGGGAGAGAACCTCCTTTCTGGAAAGCCTTGTAGCTCCCTACACAATCTCATTGTAAATGCATCATTAACCCGAAGATATCTGCATAACTATTGTGCAATTACAAAGAGGGGAAAAATTCATAACTCTTAACATCATCAGGAAATTCCTCTGATCTAGGAAGCACTGGCCAAATTTGGATTGTTTCCAGAATATACAAAAGGACTGAAGACATATAAAATTCACTCTAGTGCTTAGCTCTATCTAGGGCCTCCGAGAGGTTTTCACTCACCATAAGGGACCAATCAATGAAGTGATGTTGGGAACAGATTACCTGAACCAGGAAGAAGTGATGATCAAAAAAATTGAGTGCCTCACTCTCACCTCTGATCCTGTGGAGTAGCACCAGAATGTCTATGATCTCCAGCTTTAGATTAGTGCTATAAGCTTCAGATTAGTGTTATATAGTGTCTTTGGAATCTTCCCTTTGGCACTCTTGGGCTCTTTAAACCATGCTTTCATTATCTCCTTCTTCCAAATTGACTTATTGGCGATATATTCAGTCACCGCCTGATTGTATGTCATTTCTGAATACTCAGCTTGCTCTAGGATGCAAAGTGAGTTCTAGACCGATTCTCTATCAATGGATAGCAACATCGTATCAATGGGTAAGAATATTTGCCTGGTATCTAGGTTGTATCAAGCGAGGCATTCCCAAATCAATTCTAGGGCTTGAACTGCCACGAGAAAACCAACGGCTTCAACTAACCCACTCTCCTTCAATTTCTTAGGGATGGGATGCATCTGGTCTGCTTTTAGTCTGTTCTGAAAGTTCTGCATATCAAAGAACTTCAGAGACGTATCCAAAATATTATGCCATTCAGAAGTAATGTCGTTCATTCTATCGAATCCCATGAATCTAGAAGTCATACTTCAAATGATTGTATTTGGGAATGAATAATATCTCTTGAGAATGCAGGGCCAAAGAAAAACCAATATCAAAGGCTTCAAATTCAAACAATTTGTTAAATGAACGGTAGCTCATTTTGGCAATCTCCAACTGATCTTATAACTTTTGAATTCTTACCATTTAACATCCGACTTCCCGTGCCACACAAATGAAAAGACCTGAACATTAATGAAACGGTCTGTTATGAAGTAAAATAGCTTTATTTGAATTAATTACTTTGCTCTTACGGGTCATTTAAGAAGTGTCTTTTCACTTCAATAACCACAATGGTAACTTTCTTGAGGTAGCGGAAAATTACTTTTCCCCTTCTCCTTTGGGTGGAGAAATGTTTTTGGAGTGCTCTCTACTCGAAAATCTGCCAAAGGGAAAAATTGGTCTATCGGGGTGCCAAAATGGCATATGTTGATTTCATCTGCCTTCTTTGTATCTCAAATTCTTCATGAGATAGATCTCTTACTCAAAATTCCTTCATTTCAAAGGTTTGGTGGAAAACGCACTTCGCAGGTCAAAACCCACTTTTTGGAGTAATGGAGAAGCCATTTTCTGCTTTTCCGCCTATAGGCTTACACCTTGAATTTCTCCTCACCCAATCATTTCCTTCCTTGAAATAGGTTTGATTTGAATTCCCAAAGCTTTCTTATTCCAAATTTCTCAATTTCCACCCTTATTGACATTTGATACCCTTAGGTTTGTTAAGTGTGGAAAACGCACTCTGTAAGTAATTTTCTGCCAGAGAGAAGCTTGAAACCAATTTCCCGCCAATGCTGCAAAATGAATAGTTATTGCTAAATACTTCAACTGCACATAAGACTAATGTTAGAATTCTTTGAACTGTGACCTTTACCAGATTGGGAACTTAACCTACCCAAAGAAAACATGATCTCAAATGTAGATTCCCTCTGGCTCACAAAAGAGAAGTCAAATTGGGGAAATCCAGTAAAGGTCTCCTATCCTAAGGGAAAAGCTAGACCTAGACTCAAGACTCACATGACGCTTTTAGGACCACCACTACATGTTAAACATCCACTTTTGTGAAAAGGTATGAAGACTAAAAGTGGGGCAATACAATGCATATTTCTTGTTTCAGTTTGAAGAAGTTTTGTGTGAATAGCAAGAGGATGACTATGATGCGGATGTCAGTTATTGTAATGATCCCTTTGCACAAAAAAATACAAGTCAAGAAGTATTTATTCTTTTTTCTAATGAGGAAGAATTTTTCAACACTGAGAAAGAGGCCAAATAGATTTCTTGTGAATTCCAATGCCCACTAAGCAGTGAGCAAATTTCAAAACTCTTAGATGCTGATTTTCGGAGGTATGCGCCTAAATTTGACTCTAGAGTTTCATGTCCAGCAAATATGTTTTTTGTTAGAAACATAAAATAAAATGGAAAATAGATAAGGAAAGAATTTACCAATTACAAAGATATATATATATATATATATATATATATATATATATATATATATATATATTCCTTCAATAGATCAAACATAAGCTCACCAAAATGCTCCAAGACCAACACAAGAACATAGGGATTTTCAAAGGAGAAAAAGAAAGAAAAATCCCCTTGTGAATAATATGAATATGGCTCAAAGCCTAAATAATGAGAGCAATAAGCTCATTACAATAATGAGAGAAAATTTTAGAAAGTGAGGAGAAGTGAGAGAATAGAGAAGATTATTCAACTTGAGAGAACCAACATAGAACCCCTAAGAAGTGTGTGAGAACCATCTCTTAAGTAGAAATGAGTGGAGGAGTTTGCATGTAACTCCCATACTCTATGTGTGCCACATTCACATTTGGCGTGTGCCATGTGTAGGAATCCTCTTAAGGAGGAATATCTAATTTCCCTATTAAAGGAATTACAAATATGAGACAAGACCTTGGTTTATAAAATACCAAAGAAATATTATAATTATAACATCCCCCTTTAATCTTTACTTGGGGAGATGAGATCAATAGGTATCGCACCCAAATGTTTACAATGATTTTGAGGTGTATCTTTTGAAAGATTCTTCAGTAGATTGTTGATAGCTTGATCATTATGTATTTCTTCAACTCGATCGGTGGAGCTTGAATGGTACATAGGAATGTTTTCTAAGTGGATAGCACTTTGACAATACAAAGATGTAATTGCTTGCGGAGGGGTGCCCAAATCTTCAAGTGACCATTGAGATTCCTGAGATGCATTTATGCATTTTGTATATTCATTTTTAGTAAAAAATAGAGGTGGAGCATGATCAACACCTGAGCCTGCAATAAGGAAAGAACCACTAGTAGAGCTCCCATCATTGGGATCTCCTAGTGCTGAGTCAGTAACACTTTGGAAAGTAAAATCATATTGTGAATCATCAGTCATAGAATCATAAATGCAATCTTCAGTTGCATAAAATAAATTTGTAATATATTCATCAGAATATGAAGAGTCAAGAGGAGTAGAGCTAGTGTAAGCATCACCGTTATTATCATTATCCTCCACAACAAACATAGGATTAGTACTATCATCGTAAATTTCATCTTGATTAATAAACATATCTTGAAAAGTAACATTAAGAAAGTTAGAGATAATTTCCTCTTCTTGTTCAAGAATATCATCAACGTGAGAGCAAGGATCATAAAATTGCATTGCATAATTAGGAGAGAACATATAATCACTTTGATTAGGAAGATAGTAATCAAGAGGGTTATTCCAAGAGTATCCATAATAATATGGTTCATCCCAAATAGTAGTATCATCATAGTGAGAAGTAGACATCCCATATTGAATAGAAAAAGCTTGATGAGTGTTATGATTATGAGCTTTTTGAGTATTAGGATTAGATGAGTTCTCATGTTTAAGTTTCTTAAAACAAGTATTCATCACATGACCATCTTTCCCACAATAATTACAATGAGGTTTTTATTGGAATTGTTATGGTAACCATTATTATGATTATGATTATTAGATCTATTATTATGAGATCTAGACATGAAAGCATGTTCATTAGATTTGATTGAGCCAAATTGAATTAACTTAGCCTCTTCTTAACGTAAAAGTTGTTGAAAGATAGCATAAGTTAATTGAGTAGCTAACAAAGGAAGAGCTAATTGAGAATGAATATTAGTGATAAATTGTTGAAATTGCCTAGGAAGGAATTTTTTTAAATGATATGAATTAACCAAATTTCAGATAAATTAACTCCTAAATCAGTTAATTGACTTTGAAATGAATAAAAATTAAGTAAAATTTCATCCATAGTTGTAAAATCTGTATACCTGAGATCCTCCAATTGATCTTGGAGTTGAATCTTTTGAGATTCATTTGCACTGTCGAAAGTGTTTTTCAAAATATTCCATGTTGCATGTGCTTCAGTACAATGGGAAATTAATACATATAAGTCTAGATGTAAAGAAATCCCTATAAGGCCTAAAGCCTCATCATTTTTCACATTCCAAGCATCAATATCTGCCTTAGAGGCAGTAGAAGCAGGAACAGAAGTTGCACTAGTCGCCACATCAAGAATATGTTTAAAGCAAAAAATAAATGTAATATGAGCCTTCCAAGCATGATAATTTGAGCTTGTTAATTTAATTTCTGGAATTAACATCGACATAATGAATTAAAATAAACTTAAATACAAGTTGAAGTATACAACAATGAATCTAAAAAACCAGATTAACACAATTAGTAAATGCCAATATGCAAGAATATTTAAATATTAAAAAAATTAAATTTATGTTAAATTGATGAAACAAATTTGTATTGCAATTAAATAATGAATTGGAAATTGAATAATGTTTAGAATGTTAAAATGAATAATGGGTTTAACCGAAATGAAAATATATTAAACTAAAACTTTGTTTAATAGATTAAACTTTTATGACAAGCAAATTTGAACAAATTTGGTTAAAAGATTTAAAAAAACATTAAATTTAAACAAATTTGAATAAATCTGGCTACCAATAGGACAAGAAACTAATGATAACCCTACAAAAATAATCATAAATATGTAATAATAATAGATGTTATAATGACCAAGAAAGAAATTTGAATAAGAAAACTAATATAAGCAAAAGGAGTGAACAGAACGTAAACAAAACTGACAGATACCAAAATAAACAAATAAATGAGAGCCTGTAGAGATATGATGGACTGAAAACAGGCAGAAACAGTCCTGAACAAGCAGGTTGTGCTGACCAATGAGCTGGAGAAAATGGTGAATGAGGTGCGCTAACCAATGAGTTGTGTTTGGGAAGGGTGAGGCAGTGCAGATCTAACATGCAGGAGGCGAGGTAGAACAAGAACTAAGGAGATGCAAGAGGTCCGATATAACAATTTTGAAAGGGCTACGCAAGAAGACAAGGAACATAAACAAAAAATCTAACTAAAGCATTAAGGAAAGATTTTAATGTAGTGCAAGATGGAAGGGAAACCCACAGAAGCAAAGGAGAGGTGAAGGAGATGCTTGAGCAGCTAAGTTGTGTGAGCAGCTAAAGGAGACTAAGGAGGAGGTGCGCTAGATAGTGAGGGGGGAGAAAAGAGCAGATGGAAGGGGGGGAAATAGTTAGCTGAATATATCATTCAAGCTCTACACAAGAAGAAAATGGAGGAGCAGAGAAACATGGCAAGGGGCTATGTAGGAGGAAAAACTAGAGGGAGAAGGCGCATGAAATAGAGAAAAGAGATATATGAAAAAATAAAACACATAGATTACATAATATTGCAAGATTATGATATATTAAAACACAAAGATTGCATACATATTGTATGAGTTAATTTTGGCCTTCTAAATCAACCACACACTTCAACATAGTCATTCTTCACCAGGTACAGCCAAGACTGAATATGAGTTATTCATCCTGACTGTCTGCGTGATTCGACCTGTTG
>MU223887.1:870133-893981 GCA_018584345.1 Thuja plicata
TTTGAAAAGAGGATATCTATTTAATAATTAAATATTATTTAATTCCTTTTTATGTGTCTCAGCTAAAGAGGGTGAATTTAATTTAATTAAAGTGCTAGGACTTTATTAATTAAATTAATTCGATCATAGGATTTGTTTAGCCAAATAGGTATTTAGGAATTAAATGTGATGTATGATTGATACAGATTAAGGATTTTCTGCATTTGACACTCAGGTCGAGTAGAGTCAGTGAAAACTCAGAATTTGCCTAGTACAATAGGACTTTGATGATTTAGAAGAACGACAAATGCAACAAAATTGGTTAGGGTTGCAAGATGCCAATTTTGGGGTGTTACACATATTAGAGATTTTAAAAAAATCAAGGATAGCAAGTAGAACACAGATAAATGGAGTTAAATCCTGCAAGAAACAATGTTAAATCTTGAAGGAAAGAAGACTAGAGAAAAAATTAGAGAGGTGTTAAAATATGCAGGAAAAACAAGTAATAAGATGAAATAACCTGCACAAATTGTTAGAGAAATAGATTTAGATATCGATAAAAGGATAAAGTATAGAATATGCAAATTATAAATCCCTTGCGGTTTCCTGACAGAGGGATTAGATAGATCTGGAAAAAAAACTATAGACTAGATTTGCAAAAAAAAAAAAAGAAATTCCTGCAAACAAGAGTTAGATCAACAAAAGTCTGATTTCTTCTCCTCAACAAAGATATCTTTCAACTATTCTGCATGAAACACTCAAACAAGCATTGTTAGCTCTGATACCATGTTAGAAACATAAAAGAAAATGGAAATTAAATACGGAAAGAATCTAAGAGAATGTACAAAAGGAAGAGTTTTACCAGAGAGAGAGAGAGAGAGAGAGAGATTTTCCTTCAATAGATCAAACGTAAGCTCACCAAAATGCTCCAAGACCAACACAAGAACACAAGGATTTTGAAAGGGGAAAAAGCAAGAAAAAACCCCTTGTGAATATTATGAATATGGCTCAAAGCCTAAAGAATGAGAGCAATAAGCTCATTACAATAATGAGAGCAAGTTTGAGAAAGTGAGGAGAAGTGAGAGAATAGACAAGATTATTCAACTTGAGAGAACCAACATAGAACTCCTATGAGAAACCCTAAGAAGTGTGTGAGAACCATCTCTTAAGTAGAGATGAGTGGAGGAGTTTGAATGTAACTCCCATACTCTATGTGTGCCACATTCACATTTGATGTTTGTGATGTGTAGGAATCCTCTTAAGGAGGAATATCTAATTTCCCTATTAAAGGAATTACAAATATGAGACAAGACCTTGGTTTATAAAATACCAAGGAAATATTATAATTCTAACACTTTTGATAAGGAGGATATTAGTGAGGGCATGAAATGTGAAACATATGCTGAGTTTCTTTTTCCTATTTTTGACGCAAATAATATGCAAGTTGAAAGCACATATGATTGTGAGAAATTTGATGATGTCATATATGATGAATATGAAGATGTATGTGCTGGTATGGATTCAAATTTCCATTATCCTAGTGTCAGTGATTCTTGTATAGGCCATCATACTGAAGAAAGTGACAAGTCTGAATGTGTTTTCTCATATTTGCAAACGATTAAAGAACCATTGACTAACCATGCTTTCTTATGTTTAAAAGATGTTGATAAGATTTTTGATCAGCAAGCTATCTCTTATTTTATGCAATCAAATTTTTGTTTCAAGATGTTCCATTTTAGTTTGCAAAGTGTTGTTTCAAAAGAATCTTGTTCTTTGGTGCAAACTAATGTTCAGTGTATGGATGTTTCTAGCCATGAGACTGAGGAATGTTTCTTTTTTTAGAAATTTAGTGATAGTGAAGGGTGTGATATTTTGGTGTCACACAATGATCAGCATTCATAGTTGTTTGATGACTTAGTTTTTCTAACTGATGGTGAGTTTTCTGATTACTTTTTGTTTGATATGCTGAAGATTCAGGGCAACATTTTTTATCATGTTGATGCAAGTAATAGTTTTGATTTGCCTTTGATCTATGGGGATGAAAATTAGATGTATGATAGAGGTAAGAGCTGATTCCAATTTTCGGGCTTTGGGCCTTTTGTAAATAATTTCCTTGTTTGTACAGTCACTTTCCTTTCAATTGTGTGGTGTGTTTGCTTTCAATAAGGATTCCCAGTTTTTGAAAAGAGAAGAGAGAAGAGAAAGATCTGATTTGCTTTTTGGGGTGGTCTGCTTCTACCAATTATTTTGAATTCTCTGCATCCCCGCATGGGGCATGTGTCCCCAGTCAGAGCCACTGTTGGGACTCAAAAATGCAACAAGGGTTTTTGAGTACCTTGTTAATCTTTTACATTTTGACCCCCTATAATTTTGTGCCTATTCACTTAGATGAATTTTTGAGGTCTACCATGCATGTCAGGTGTTCATTACCCTTGCTTTAACATATGAAGACATCCTAGGTCATCAGATTCAAGTTTCAATTTATTTTGTGATGTCTTGTTTTGAGCACTTGTCTAAATCTGCATTTGCCACCTAAGTGTCATTTTATTGTAACAGGCCCAGTTTGCATTTGAATAACTTGTTTCCTATTGATTTTCATGGACCGCCACTTTGGGAATGTTTAATATGTATATCAGAGAGCTTATGTTTCAAAACTCAAGCCATTTCGAGTCTGCTTGATAGGTTTTTGGATCCCCCAAAGATGGTTGTCCAGAATTGTCTTGTTTCTATGTTTTGCCCAGAATTCTAATTGCCCTACTTTGAGGACATGAGAAGATGAATGTTCCCCTGCATTTAAAACCTAGAAATGTACCTTCCATAAGAGTTTTAGACTTTGATCAATCCAGTTGATCACTTTTCCCACCCCATTCCAAATCCAATTTCTGCATTTTCACTGAGTTGAGTTCACAAAGTTGTTAAGTGGTTGACTTTGAGAAGCAGTGATAAATGATTGGTTGACTGGTAGAGAAAGATACTTGAAGTTCTGCTTTCCTTGTATGAAAATGAATCCATGTTCAAAGGTTCAGACTCTAAGGGTCTCTTTTGGTAGGTTTGTTGAATCGAATCCAAACTCAATTTCTACAGATCCTCAGTGCTAGACAGAATTAATTTTGCAGAGTTGTTGTTTTCAGAGGATTGAAGTTTCATATCAGATGGTTGTCTTGGGATGCCAGTTATGGATTTATGCTCTTTACATGTAAGTGTACTACCTATATTAGTGGTTGAGTCTCAGGACATGGTTTGATAATTTTGCAGAAGTGAATCTGAAGTTGGTTTGCATGTGTTTTGACAAAGTGCATTTGTAGTTGTGAAAATGGCCAACTTGGGAGATTAAAATATCTCACCTCAGGAAGCTTCATGAAGATATTTTTTTGCAGACTGTTAGTAAACATGAAAGACTTCTTGTCTTCTAGATTTGAGAGCCCTGGGAGGTATTTTAGTCAGTTTTTAAAGTCGATTCCAGAGGCCAGATGTTGTTAGTGAGATCAGTCAGCATAGGCATGAAAGTTTGATTCGTTGTGATTGTCAATCAAATGTTTTATGATCCAGTTGCACTGAAATCTATGTTTGGTGTTTGCAGAGATAAAAAATGATTTGCAAGGATACCTGATCAAATGGATGTGATGAGTAGAAGGAAGCTTCATGTGTTTGAAATTGGAGACAAGGAAGCACTGGATTTTAATAGAAGAGGCCAGCACGTGGAGGTGTCAAACCAAAGAGTGTTGCACATGGTGTATTTTTTGTTTGAGAAGTTGTGTAATATCTCAAAGAACCTGCGCTAATCACCAAAGGAGACCAAAATATCTAGTGCATTGACATGGAAGAGGAGGCGTTTAAACTAAGTAGAAGTTTGTGTTGGAAATAAGGGAAGGAGGTCTACGTTAAAAGGAATTTCAAGCATTGCAAATGGTAAATGCAAAAAACCAAGCCCACGTGAGAAGAGAATAGTTTACGTAGAAAATAAGAGAGCCCATGCTTGGGACCAGAAAACAAATGCAAACAAAGCTAGCAATGGTGTGTGCAAGACAAGGGAGTAGGATATAGTTTTTTTTTAAAAAGCTCCAATGCAGATACCATTTGGAAGGATTGCAAAGGAGGGAGTATTTGTGTTAAGCAATGGATAGAGAGCTGCCTACAAACTAAGAAGAGGAAAGGAAGTGTATGAAATAGAAGACTTTTTTAAAACATTCAAGTGCAGATTCAAATTCTAGGTCTCCATAATTCTTGTTGCGCAGGTGGTTTTGGAGGAAGCTTTTAACACTATCAAGAAAATGCAATTGGAAAACCATGTAAGAAGCCAGCGCATCATTAGCAGAACCCTACATAGGATAGGAGGAATTATAGTTTTTTAAAATAAAAAAATCTCAAAGGAAGTCCTCATCAACATTCATAAAGTCTACATAGATATGTAAAGGAAGCTTGCACAAGGAATAAACCAAGGCATGTGCAGTTTTAAGAGGAGCCACGCATGGTTAAAAGGAAAAATCCCACATGCAGCAGGTCAAATTTTTATAAAGTGTTTTTATACTACAACACTTGTATTGTAGTTTGTATAAAAAGCCAAGAGGCTCCTTAGTGGGCCCCTTGGCTACTGGAATGATGAAGGTGGTGCGCCCCAAATTTTGGGCGCAAATTGCAGAAAGGCTTTAAAATCTTCAAAACAATAATCCCACATTGGTGGTGGGAAGGAAATTTGATTTTTTTAAAAGGTAAAGGCCTCACATATTAATTTGATGATGAGCAGGAGGCTCTCCACACATGCACATAGGAGGTTCCTTGGTTTGTGTACCAGAAAAGCAACTTTGAAAGAAAGATGTTTTTGGTGGGACCTTCACGCAGAAGAGGCAGGACACGTGGTGGCAGGGCATGAAGTCGCGAGAAGAAACCGTGGTTAGAAAAAACATTTAGAGATTCCATGACTAGAAGTTAGTTAACCATCGTGCGAGGTCTCCAGATGCTAGAGGTTAGTGGCCAAACATTCAGAGATTCTATGAGTAGCAGTTTGTTAACTATCACGCGAGGTCGCTAGATGCTGGCAGGTAGTCTAGAAAGCTCTGAGATTAAGCACAATCATCTGAGTAGATCCAGATCAAGGGCTCTCATGCAGTCTCCCAATAAACCCAGGGTTAGTAGAAATATCTAGAGATTCAGAGATTAAGGCATTCTCCAAGTCTCTAGGTAAACCTGGGGTTAGTGTAGAAATTAAGAGATCTAGAGATAAAGGGTAATCTCTAACTCAATCAACCAAGGCTAGTTAAATAGCATAGAACCAACACATGACAAGTGGTAGATTCTGTTGAATTCTGGGCAAGAGTAGGCATAAAAAGAGAAATTTCAAAGATAGAGAAAATATACAGATTTAAAAGATAAAAGGAATTAAAAGGACTATAGTCTATGCAATTATTAAAAGGCAAATAAGATCAAATTTGTATAGAAAAGTATATTAAATGTAAATATTAAAGTAATGTGCAAGATTAAAGCATTGAAACTTCATAGTCTTGATATAGTCATGTGAAATATTTAATATTTCAAAGCTGGAAATATGTTTTCACGAAAGGATTTTTCTCAGAGAGTGAAATCAGACTTTTTAGAGAACATGGCTTGGAATCAAATTTTTTGAGGATAATTATTGCAAAGAAGAGGCAGTTGCTGAAGGAGATCAGATTTATTTGGAGGAGAAGATATTTGTTTGGAAACATACAGGTGTCGGTGGCTGATTTTTGCTTTCATTTTCTCCTATATCTTTCTTCTTCTCTATTGTTACAAGGATAGTGAAATTAACACTCTTGGGAAGTATTATGATTCTTGAGTCTTGCTTTTGTTAGTTATTTTTCTTGTAAATATTTTGAATCAGATAGATTTTTAATGAAAAACAATGGAATCTCTGTTCAATACTTGTTGATGTCTTTGTGTCTTGTCTTTAAATCTTGTGTGTTAATTTGTAAGGCATTTTAACGTACTAGTTATGAGGTAGCTGTGAGTTGTGTTTTTGAGTTTCTTTCAAGGAGGAAGTAAATCTTAGAGAAAAATTCTGAGGGTTCAAGGTTTGTAAATGAATTTGATGTTCAGGTGTTGGAGTGAAAAGAGTGATTTGTAAGGCACTTCATTTGGTTTCTGTCTGTTTGGAGTTAGAGGGTTTTCTATGGATGTATGTTTATTTGACTTTGTTTCCCAATAGAAAAGGCAGTGGGCTTTGATGGTTATGCAGTCCTCATCATCAATACATTTAAAATCTGAATATCTTTTCATTTCCTGTTTAAGAGCATGGATGTTTAGGAGCTATATTGAATAGTACAGACATTGTTATTGATTCATTAAAGAATTGAATCCTTTAGGTTAGCCTACCTGAGTTTTAAACTCGAAGAGAAGAAGGATGAATATCCTTATCACATTGGCCATTTTTCTGCAATGTTATTTATTCATGTCAAAATCATGGATTATCTTTTGAATCTTTGCATCAGTTACATTAAAAGAC
Organism: Thuja plicata; assembly: GCA_018584345.1. Taxonomy (NCBI): domain Eukaryota; kingdom Viridiplantae; phylum Streptophyta; class Pinopsida; order Cupressales; family Cupressaceae; genus Thuja; species Thuja plicata. The sequence goes on from MU223887.1 coordinate 876,588, forward strand.
ATTAGTAAATCATTGTGAGAACCCTAAATCCACTGTCTAATTTATTGGAAAATAATAAGTCAAGAGGTAGACTCACTTGAGTCTGTGGAGCTTGAAGTAGGAGGATCAAATCCTCATTAATTAGTATTTTAACTTGCAAGAATCATGAGTTGAGAGTCATAGATTCAAGCATTGATGCTTATACAGATTCCGTAAGAAAAAGTACTAACAATCCCATGTGTTGTTCCAGTGGTTTTAGCACCCAAAAAGGGAGGTAAGTGGAGGATGTGTACTGATTCTAGGGAAATAAATAGGATAATAATTAGGTATATATTTCCTATTCCTAAAATAGAAGACTTGATTGATTGTCTTGGGGGTGCTAAGTAATTTTCAAAAATAGACCTTAAGAGTTGATATTGTCAAATTAGGATGAAAGAGGGGGATGAGTGGAAATCTTCCTTTAAAACCATAGAAGGACTATATGAGTGGTTAGTAATGCCATTTGGGTTTACAAATGCACCTAGTACATTTATGAGGGTAATGAATGAAGTCTTAAAGGATTACATTGGTGTGTTTGTAGTAGTCTACCTAGATGATATCCTCATCTTCAGTAAAACCAACAAAGAGCATATGAAACACCTAGAAATTGTGTTGAAGAAACTCCAAGAAAATAAGTTAACCCTTAACCTTGAGAAAAGTGAGTTCATGAAACAAGAACTTGTCTATTTAGTGTTTGTATTTTCCCAAGGTAATATGAAAATGGATAAAAGCAAAGTTGAAACCATCCTAAACTGGCCTACCCCTAGGACAGGGACTAAAGTGATAAGTTTTCATGGCTTGGCATGGTTTTATAGGAATTTTGTGAGAAGGTTTAGTGAAATTTGTGCACCTTTCCTTGATACAATAAAAGGATGAGTCAAGACCAAGTTCACATGGACCGAGGAAGCCAATGAAGGATTTGAAAGATTGAAGAAAGAAGTGGCTACACAACCCATTCTAGTTTTACCATTTTTTGACAAATTGTTCATTGTAGAATGTGATGCTAGAAATATAGCAGTGGGTGTAGTCCTAAGCCAAGAAGGAAGGCCAGTAACCTTCTTTAGTGAAAGGTTAAATGAAGCAAAGTCTAGATACTCATCCTATGATTTGGAGCTTTATGCTTTGGTCCAAGATCTTAAGAAGTAGAGGCACTATCTATTTCCAAAAGAATTTTTTGTATACACAGACAACCAAGCTCTAAGCTACATTAATACACAAGAGAAGCTCAATTTGAGACACGTAAAGTGGATGGAATTTCTGCAATCATACACCTTCACAATCAAACACAAGAAGGGAGTAAACAACAAAGTTCCAGATGCACTTAGCAGAAGGTTTCTCATTGTCCAATAAATATAGTTGCAGAGCATAGGAGTTTAAGGATTCAACGATCTATATGAAGGGGGTGCAGATTTCTCATATATTTACAAGGTATGCACTGATCTTGATAATTATTTCCATAGTGAGTATGTTGACTATACATTGCAGAATGGATTACTGCTTAAGGGGAAACAACTATGTGTTCCAAGGGGTTCCATGAGGTAAAATCTCATCCAAGAGAAGCATAATGGCAGTTTGAGTGGGCACTTTGGGTTAAACAAGACCCTAGATCTAGTGGAGAGATTTTATTATTGGACCAAAATACAAAAGGATGTAAGGAGGTATGTTGAGCAGTGTGGGGTATGTCAAAAATAAAAAGGAACATCTTCAAATGCAGAACTCTATCATTCATTACCCACACCTAATTGGCCTTGGGAGTGCATAAGCATGGATTTTATAGTGTGGCTACCTAGAACACCAACTAGTTTGGATAGTGTGTTTGTGGTAGTAGACAGATTTAGTAAAATGAGTCTTTTATCCCTTGTAAAATAACTCATGATGTCAGTCATATTGCTCATCTTTTCTTTAAGAAAATAGTAAGGATACATAGTTTTCCAACCAGTATTGTGTCGGATAGGGATGTAACACTTATGGAGAACTTTTGGAAAACATTGTGGAAGATATCGGGGACCGACTTGGCACATAGCTCTAGATATCATCCTCAAATGGATGGACAAACAGAGGTAATTAACAGAGATCTTGATAATTTTATAAGGTGTCTAACTAAGGAGTATGGGAAAGGATGGGAACAATTCATCCCTCAAGCTGAGATTTCCTATAATGACAGTACAAATATGACTACAGGTAAGAGTCCATTTGAATTTGTGTATGGATTACATACAAGGGGTGTTCTTGAACTTAGGTACTTAAAAGGTTATGAAGGGATCAGTGGACATGCAGATGACTTTTCTTAGTCAATGAGAGAGGTCCATGAGCAAGTGAGAAGGACATTAATGGAGGCTAATAAGAAGCTTAAAGATAAAGTGCATGAAAGGAGAAGAGACTTACAGTTTGAGGTAGGAGACTTGGTGATGGTTTTTTTGAACAAATCCACACTACAAAAAGGTATACCAAGCAAGCTTCAGATGAAGAGGATTGGTCCATGTAAGGTGTTGGCTAAGTATGGCCCCATGCCTACAAAGTGGATTTACCCAAGGGGATGTCCATTTCTCCTATCTTCAATGTGAAAGATTTGATCAAATACAAAGGCCCTGATGTCACAAAGTAGGAGTATGGTACAGACATGGAAGATGATGTGGAAGGACTTGGTGTACATTTCCCAACTAAGCCCCAAGCTGAGAGAATTCTGGATTCTAGAGTGAAGAAGATGACTAGGAACAAAACCTACATGAAGCATCTAGTCAAGTGGGAGCACCAACCTGAATCAGAGGCTAGTTAGATAGGAGAGAGTTATTTTAAGAAACATGGCATTAGTTTGGATTTTATTACACCCCTGGTACCTTAACTTTCTTGTTGCAGGGGAGAATAGTGTAGGAGCGCCTTAGGGTCCTAGTTTGATCCTATACAATTTTGGCTTGTATGTGGTTCTAGCCAACCACCAGGGAAATAATGACTAATGATAAATTCCCAAGTTTTTTGTGGTGTTCTTTTTTAGGTAGGAGTCTTTAGGGTCATGTTTTTGGTTTGATCCAATAAGTTCTAGTCTCACTATTTACTTTAGACCTAGAAGAGTCAAAGTTTGTCAAACATTGAAAAAAACCCCAAAATGGAGGGAAAATGTTATTTTGTTGTTTTTGAGTGGTTTTGGATCCAATAGAGTGATTTTGGATCAATTTGAACAAGTTAGGGAATTAGGAAAGCAAAATTACAAAAGTTGCTCATGACAACTTTGCAACTTTGCAAAGTTGTCATGACAACATTTCCCTAAAAGTTGCATTTAGCATTAAATGGGTCCAAATCCCAACCTTAGGGTCTAAGAACACGGGTATGAACTATAAAAGGTTAAACAAACCCTAATTGAAGGGTTGGTTGTCAGGTTGTATGGTCTGGATAGCAAGAAGCACTAATTTTGTGTGATAGAGCTACTTTTAGCCATCATCCAAACCTAAATGGATTGAATGGACTATTGTAATACATTTAATTTTTATTTATTTTTATTTAGTTACACTTTGTGGAATCAATTTGATAAATTTGTGTATTTCATTGGCATTTTGTAAATTCTTTTGTTTCTTCTGGTTCGTTGTCCTGAATAGTAACCATGTAAATATGGCTCCTTCTTGAGTTCCCATTGTTGAATCTCAATGGCCACTTAGAATCAAGAATGGAAATCTGTATATATTATAAATATATCTTTAGGGTTCATTTTATGTAGGGGATCTATTTATGCAAGCAGGCCCTAGGCGAGTACAGAGGTATCCAGTTAGGAGTTTGCATAGTTGCAGAGGCAAGAAGCCTTGTTGAATGGATTGGTTTATGCCAATCTTGAGTGGGAGAGAATAGGGGTTTGTGACATGGTCATTTTTATACAATGAGGAGTGTATATGATTTCATTAGAGCATATTGGAAGACAAAAGAAGACAGATTGGTCTACATGCCCTAGAAACCCTTAAAAATAGGGGTTTGCTAAAAGTCCTATGTACGGACACTTTGGAGACCTAAGACCTAGGAATCTTGAAGCCTAGGAGGCCCTTAGAAATAATCCACAGTCATTTTGGTGGTTTGTTAAGGTTTATTGGAAGGCATTCCAAGTTTGGTGATTTTAGGAGGCCTAATTGGGCTAAAAAGATTACAAGGCCTAGAAACTAGGAAAGTGTGAACTCGATGGTAAATATTTGAAAGAACCTATCAGAGTGGATCAAGATTGATTGAAAGTGAAGTAGAAATATTGGGAACACCTATTTCTATTTCCAAGAATAGATTGGGTACATATTTTCCTTGATTTCACCTATGGATGCACAGTGGTCCTGTGAAGAGTTGAGGAGTGTTTGAAGTTGTTAAAGAGATCTAGTTGGAGTAGAGGAACCATTGGAGTGTCCTCTAATTAGGGTAGAGTGAAGTACCCTAGTAAGGTAATAGGAAGGACCTTGAGAAGAGAAAGAAATATCTTGTGTGTTAGATCTCCCCATCAAGGAGGTATTCAGATTAACTCTTTCTTATCCCATTGTGAAACATATCCATTTGCAATATTAACACATTGACTCATTATGTTATTGTTAACACAATCTTCATAAAAGCATGATTTATCTCTTAGTTGAATTAGTGGAGACTTGTGTTGTCTTGTATTCATCACTTAATGTAAACTTCTAATTCCAAACAATTGATTGACAATTGTAAGGATTGGATCGATTGATATCTAGACAAATTATAAATTTTAAGTAAATTAAAGTCAGACCAGCTCAGTTCAATTATGAAAAATGTGAAATGCATGTACCCTATAGATAATTTAATTTTTAGAATTTGAGTTTGAAAATTGAAAGTTTTAAATACCTATCACTTCCCAAAAGTAACGTTTGTTATGTTTTTCATCTCGAGTAGCGAAATGATTTCAACACCATTCAATAATTTTATTTTCATTCTCTATCATGTTACCTAGATATATTTAACAATTTAGTACACCAATATAATTATTTTATTTCTATCAAATGAAGATTAAAGTTCACGCACGTACATGCATAGTATACTACAAATAAGTTGAATATTGAAAATGTATACATACCTTTAATTTCATGTTGTTGGAGTGCACGCTTCACACATGCTCCCGCTCCATCATGCTCTCCTTTTCTGTGTCCAATTTCAAATAAGTTCCAAAGAAACTTAACATTGTGTCTAGCATGCTGCATGGCTAACCAATTAAAGGCTTTTGCAGGCTTAAGTTGACTTGCATTATTTAAAGTTACATACATACATATGTACACATGCATGAACATTTTTCACTTATATATATATATATATATATATAGAAATAATTATGTAAAAATTTTAAAAAACTTATATATATAATTTAAATAGATCCAATATAATTGAAATACTAAAAGTAAATTTAATTCAAGTGTACTTACACGCACACCCATCATACCAGATCTAGTGTTGTGAAGCATTTATGTCGTAAATCACAAGATTGTGGAAAAACATGTCGAAACAATGAGCCACATAGCTCCTATCGTGAACCTTATCATCATTGATATAGAAATGAACCTCCTTGATGATAATGTGTTCATTTTGATCTATACTTTATATCTCAACCAAATCAAATTATGCATGTCTATAGGTCACATGCACAAATATTGTAGCTTGATCAGAATGATAATATTGACTTTGGAGCTTTGTTTGAGGAGAAAATGTATAGTTCTCCGCAAGATCTACAACTGAAAGAATACAACCAGGTGGGAAACATTTTTTGAAATCACAAAACTGTTAGCTGGCCATCGTGTACCATGACAATGTTGGATATGTGGATAAATTATAGATTGAAATCTATCCATGAACTAAAGGTATGGTAATTCACTCTCCTTCAATGCAATTTTTTTATTCATGTCCTATCTTCATTTGGTATTTCTCATATTCAAATCTCTTCCACTACACTAGTGTTATAACATCAATATTATCAAATTGTAAAGGAAATTTCTATAAATTTCCACAATCATTGCATTCATTTTTTATACATTGGACATTGAATTCATCTGAGTCTTCTGATTTATCACAAAAAATGGACTTCACAAATTTTGTTGTACTTCTAGGAACCATATCTAGATTAAGTACCACCATAAACTTTTTATATGATTGAAATTATAAGTGAAACTCAACATGATTTCGACAACAACATGTTTCACCTTATTTATGCATATGAAGCAAGGGTGCAATATCTCAAACATTCTCTGACCTATTTTCACATTTGAAAATTCTTGTTTGAAAGTTTCAAATAGTTCACTTTGTGTATTATCGACAAAAAAATTTGGATGTGAAATATTCATACCGGTCTCTTCATCTTTCATATGTATAGTGTCCCTTCTATTGGAAGAAACACGAGATTGGTTGGTCCAAAATTCAATGACCCATCTTCTTACATCTTCAGAAATTTTTTCTTTTCAAGGAACTCTACAAATCTATACCCAATTCTTTGCAATGTCCATATCCAACACATTTATCTTCCTAATATATCTAAAAATAGTTCTACGAGATACCTTGAGTAAATTAGAAACTGCTCGAACTTGATTTCTATGTGTCAATCTCTTACTGGAAACCATAGTCATCAACGCTCTTCTAGCAGCATTTGAATCAGATCCTCCATGATTTGTCATGTTAACAACATTCAATGCATCTTGTAAATTTTCAATTATTGTTTCTTTTACTTGACCTCCTACAACTTTCCTATTATCAACACCCAACAACTCCAAAACTAGATTCATTTCTCTTTTCCTAAATAACTTTGCAAACAATTGTTCTTTTCCCACTAAATTTTTATCCTCAAAATATTCCCTCCACATGTTTTTGAGATGCAATTTAATAGTGATTTCAAGTATCAAGTGCTCTAGTGCAATTTTACTAACAAGTGATTCATCATTCATCTCCATCAAATTTTACATTGTAGGATAAATATGTATACCTCGACTACTACCAATATCCTCCCCTAGTTGAGTTGCACCTTCTTCAACATCGATAGGTTCTTCTTCAACATTGATAGGTTCTTCTTCAACATTGACTGATTGATCTTTGATAATTTTTATATGACCTTTCATTTTCTCATCCCTTTTACGATCATATTTCCTTGTTCTATTCCTTTTATTTCCCATTGCTCAAATAGAAGCAAGAAATTTTTTTTCTTTAATCCTTCTTGACTAAAAAACTTTCCTTCACATTCCTCTGGTCACAAAATGCCTTTGTAGCTTCCTCAAAAAAATGCCTCCTAGCTTCAAAAACCCTTATATTCTGACATAAGGATTAAAATTTGCAACTGATATTCTTTTTTTTTAAATAACTTTTATATATACCCTTCTCTTTGAAAGGGTGGGTCACCCATGTGACCGCTCATGGGTGGCCGACCACTAAGGGTACTCGACCCAGTCTGACTCGACTGAGTATACCTAGGTGGCATGCCATGTTGGCAGCCAAACCTCCAAAAACATAACAAATCCAAAAGTTTGCACTTTTGTTGTTCCTTTCTCTGCTCAAACTAGAAAATGTCAAAAAACTAAAAGTACCATTTTCTAGATCTCAGAACTACGATTCTTGACATATAAATTTTATATTGTTTCAAATACAAAATGTTGAACAAATTCTCTAAAAACTACATGTAGGTGTATAAAGATTTGAGAATTCATTGATTCGGAAAATATTAAAAAATTCTAAATCAATTCAAAAAAAATTTAAAATCATAGATAACACTAGAGAAGAGAGTCATCTTCAATAATATGTAATTTATTTGGTTTTTTGTATAGTTTTGATATGGTAAAAATTATTGATTTCAATTAATTTCAACTTTGAATACTTATAATGGGCAAACTACATCGAAAACACTTCTTTATTTTTTCTACACTAGCTATATATGTCATCTAAAACATATTTTGAAATTGGAGGAAAAAATAATGTTTTACTTATAATGATTTGGCGAGAAGTAGACTCCCTGATTTATAGTATTTTTTAGGAAATGAAAAATAGACCTAAAATTTTCAAAAACATATTAATTTTGGTTCATTTTAAAAAAAAACAAATTATAGGCATATAATTCATCCTATTTCACACATTTCAGTAGTTTACATCATCTTTAAATTCTCAACACAAATGTGACTTTTATGCCCTTGAAGTTTTACAATTTTGGTTTGTTAACCTTTTCCTTTGTAAAAGGGTGATAGTTTATTATTCTTTTACCCAGAAGTGATAGCAGAGTTGGAGGTAGCAGTTAGTTAGAGGATTTGGATTGAGGGTCTGTGATCTTGCATGCATGAGAACTATTCTATGAAACTTTTGAATGTACTTGGTCATAATTGGGAAGGCCTTACAACCCGGCAGATATGAAGTTTGATGTAATAATATGAAATTTTGTATTCCTTCTCTCCCTCTCTGTGTTTTAAAGCTTCTCTGTTGTATTATGCAAGATGGTTTGGTAGCTAGGAGTTACCTTGGCCCTATTTTCTATCCACCCTTGTATTAGGTGGTATCAAAGCGAAGGTTAGATCTGAAGTTACTTCTTGTAAATCCTAGTTAGTTGATTTATTGTGGGCTAGCATATTGCAATCTGGCCTGCAATTACAGAGGGTTTCAAGATGGTTCGTGGGAGAGGAAATGCAGATATAGGCTTAGCTTATATGCTAAGACAAATTTCTACAAGATTAGAATTTGTTGAGATATCCCAGCGTCAAGGAAGGCATCTTGAAGATGTTAGTGATGTTGAATTTGAGGAAGTGCATGGAGAAGTTGCACCTGCACCTATGATGGATCAGGACGAAGAAAGATTTATGTGAGATTTGATAATTTTGAAGTCCACACCTTAGTTTAATCCTCCTAATTTTAGTGGAAAGTTGGACTCAAATGAACTAATAGACTGGATAACCAAAATGGAGAAATACTTTGAGTATGAGAAAATAACAAAGGAGAAAAAGGTGAAGATTGCAAGTACAAAGATGAAAGGTCATGCATCCTTGTGGTGGGAGCATCTGTAATTGGATTGAAAGAAGAAAGGTAAATTCAAGATCAAGGTATGGGATAAGATGATAAACAAATTGAAAGGAAATTTTTTACCTTGTGATTACCAGATTAATCTAGATAGGACAATGCAAAGTTTGAAGCAAAGAGATAGCTCTGTGAAAGATTACACCAAGGAATTTTACAGATTAGATATCAAATCTGGACATACTGAAGATGAGGTGGAAAGAATAGCAAGATACCAGAATGGGTTAAGGAGTTATATAAAAGATGAGATTAGCTTGGTAAAAATGGAGATTATTGAAGAGACTTATCAGTTTTCCCTAAAAGCTAAGGAGAAATTTAAAAAAAGACATGAACAAAGACAAACAGAAAGAGGTGGTATATTCCCTATAAGAAGAGGAAGATTTTATGGTGACATAGTAGATCAAATTATGACAAGACAAATCAAGACATGCATCAAGATAAAGGAAAGACCGAGTGGAAAGGTGGAAGTTCATTCCAAGGATGAGGCAATTACTCCCGAGGTGGATATAGCAAAAGAGATTTCCAAGGCACTTGTTACAATTGTGGAGAATAAGGACATAGATCATTTGAGTGTACACGTGTAAGAAAGAAAGTTGGTAGTAGCAAAAATGCATTGGTGCAAGAAGAGTCACCAAATGAACCTGAGAAGGAAGGAAACTTAATGGTCAGAAGGATATTATGGAGTGATAATAATAAGAAAGATCGAGTAAGAAAAAGTTTGTTCAAGACCAAATGCAAAGTTGTAGACAAAGTTTGGAAAGTGATTGTTGATAGTAGAAGCTCGGAGAATCTGGTATCTAAGGAAATGGTCACCAAGTTGCAGTTGGAAAGGATGAAGCACCTGAAGCCCTATGAGATTTCATGGATCAAGGATGAGCATACACTTATGGTGAGTGAACAATGTTTTGTGAATTCAAAAATTGGAAAGTATTATGATAAGGTGGTGTGTGATATTATGCCTATGGATTGTTGTCATATTTTGTTAGGTAGACCCTGGAAATATGATAGACATGTTATACATGATGGAAGATTGAATAAGTATACTATTTGGGTTGATGGTAAGAACCAAATCTTGTTACCTTTGGTTGAAGAATCTGTTGGTGGGATATGCATATCTATGAAAGTTTGTTTGATGGAAGGTAGACATTTTGTTAAGGATCTAAAGAGAAATGATATCTTTTATGCTTTGATTCCTAACAAATCGAGTGAGAAAATAGAAGATAAAACTCCTGAGGAAGTTGAAAATTTTCTTACAGAGTACAAAGGGATCATTTCAAATAATGTACTAATGTTTTTCCAGTGATGAGAGATAATAGTCATTGTATGGATCTAATTCCTAGAGAAATTTTTCCAAATAAGGCACCACACACTAGTATATTTGAGGTCATTTTCCAATGGCCATTCCGAAGCTCTCCATCATAATTGTGATAGGAAATACCGTCGGTATAATTTTGTCAAAAAATCAATCACCAAAAAAATCATCGCTATTACTACACCACTTTTGAAGGCCCCCACTTCGTAATGAACCATACACAAGAGGTGATTTCTAAAACCACACGACATTGAAAATCGTGAAAATCTTTGGGAAAATAGCATCAAAACTGTCGAAATGGTCATCATATACCGACGGCATATTTCATCAAAGTTTGATGGTACATCATGTCAGAGGTACAGCATACCATCACAAATATTGTCACAAACCGGCAGAGGTTCCAACGGTGTCCTTGTTTCCTTCTAACGGGGTCCTCGCCGCCTTCCAACAGAGTTTCTGATGGATATACCCTTCGAAAGTTGACAATGTGTCCCGTCGGAGGTTCTGCATGTCATCATAAAATTTGTCGCAATCTGATAGATTTTGTGACGGTATACTCATTGTATTCTGACAGACATTTCTATGGTTTTGCATTTTCTTATGGAATATTCATCGTAATTATGATGATATGGCACACTAAAGATAAAAAATCTCAAGAGACCATCATAGTTGGTCTTCATCTTTGGTCCATATTACTGACAAAACATTTTAGCTTTCATTAGCTCATCAACTATGAGGATCTGAATTTAATAGAATATTTTCATGGTAACGTATATTATTTAAGTTGACGTTACATGTATTTATCTACTTTGCACACTTGTTGACTACAAGGACAGCAATAATGAAGCATCTCCCCCTATGGCCTGCATTACTTAGGCCATGGGCAGGGATGCTTATTTATCATTGTCTCCACATTCAACAAGTGTATGAAATAGATAAATCTGTGTAGCATCAAACTAAAATAATATACGTTATACATAAAAATATTATCTATTAAATTCTTTCAGATCACTGCATTTGATGAGCTAAAAAAAGGTAAAATGTTTCCTCAATCATATGGACCAAAGAAGGAGACCACCTATTATGGTCTCTTAAGCTCTTCTATCTTTATTCCCACCTATTGGGTAAGGCCTGCAAGACTTATACCTATCGATCAGCAAAAATAATCACTGCCTTGCCTTTATGTACACTACACAGCATCCAATATATTACTAAAGATAAAGATAAGGCAGAAAATATGAATGGATAAAAGAAACAAGGGATACAATAATATTATCTTATTGTTTAATTTTTCATAATTGACCAAATAATTGATCCCACTCTTGTAAAAACCTTTTACACTTGTGTAGCTCATTAATATTGGAGGCCTGAAGAAATTTTATACGATCACTAGCAAATTCCGTGCATGGATGAGAGACAGTATCCAAAGTTTCCAGATTCTGAGAAGAGGTATGAGTGGAGGCTAAAGAAGGGATATTTGTGAATGTTTCATAGACCTAGGTTAGATATTCTCTATAATTTTAGAAATCTAGCAAATCTCCACAAATATCCCTTCTAGCCTCCACTGAATATACTGTTAGTAATAACTGAGAGGGGGGTGAATCAGTGGCCTAAAAAATTTATCCTTCAAACATTAACCACCAATCAAATAAACGTCATATTATTAAGTCCCTACAAGATGCATACCATGAAATACTTATAATGAATAACTGTCTGTCGATTTTCCTTGTATGTCCTTATTCTCCTTGATTACTGATAAGCAGTATAACTATTTACCAAAACTTGATAAATAAGCAGAGTATACCGATCAACCCAATGTTAACTATGTCAGATACAAAACAATAAAGAAATGAATCGTACACACATAACACTTGAATTTTTAACGTGGAAACCCTATTAAGGGAAAAACCACTGGGACCGGTACCCCAAATTTTCACTCTTTTGAAGTGAGCCCTGTTAGGAGCCAACCTTGTTAAAGGTTACAAACACACTGTTAAGTGAGACCTTGTTAGAGGATTTTATACATAGAGGTTGTCACTTAGTATCCGAAATCTATTGCTACCATCCTTGAATCAGCCTCCTTAGACTGTCAATAGGTATCAGGCAAGTCCAGTGCTACTTTCACGAATCAACCTTTTTGGCACTCCTTGGGATGTACCTCAATATATAGAAGACTGTTAATTCTTTCCATGTTAAGAGACTTGATGCTTCAATGTTTAAACTGAAATACTATGACCTGTTTCTAATTCAACTTTGAATTGTAGATTTTTAGATCTACTTAAGTACAGTACCTCTCTGATCAATGTATCAATTCAATTCTTTGTGCTCCATACTTTCTTCTCTGTGATGTTGTGCTTCACTGTTCGTCGGTGTCTGTAGAATTTTTTAGCTCTCCTTCAACTTGATTGATCAGGACTGTATGAATTTCTTCTTCATCAATTTCTCTTCAGCATCCTCTTTTCATTCACTCCCCTTAATCCCCTTTCCATGAATGTGTTGTTACAAAAATGAATTAAGATTGTCTCTTATATAGACATGATATTCACTGTTTCTTGATTCTTGATTCTTGGCATGAAAAACAATCCAGGCAATTTGATTTAAATCATAACTCCTAATTTATCTCGTAGTTATCTTCTTTCCAACTGTACAAATATTCTTTGAATCAATTACTTAACTCTGGTCAAAGAAAAAAAAGAAAACAACCAGTTAAGTCTATCTTTAGCTCTTGCCAGCTAGATATTTTGTCATTTTCTGAACTCTCTATTCTGTCGATCAATTCTTTAGTTAGTTGTCGGTGACAACTGACAGTTGCATTGGCATGACTCTAGTTAGCTTTAGGATCTCTGTCTATTGGGCATCATTAGATTCTTACTCGTCAGGCAGCTCTGTTTTCAGCTCATCGAGCATCCTGTGGTTTTGCTTCATCGAGAAACACTATCTTCTACTCTTCAGGTATCACTTTGACTTTTCTTCTTTGCCTTTACCAATGGTGTGCACTCTATCGGTGTTATCTGTCACTTAGTAAACACTTGACATTTATGCATTGCTGAAAGCATAACCTTTGTTTTATTGATTCTCTAAAGTCTTGGCATTATGTACATGATCGTACAGATGATATCAAGTTGACATCAATGACAATACAAACCATTAACGGATTCAATACTTTGCATTATCTTCAACTTAACATTATCAAACATTCAATCAGTTACATGTCATCAATCTCTCCCTTTGGCATTGATGGCAACATACTATATTATCACACTATACTATTTCTAATATAATATGAAATACAACAGTTAAGATTCATCAAACTACCAATATTTTGTTTGATAACTGATAAATTTCTGATCTCTGGTAAGCTCTTTTTAAGCTTAGATTTTATTCTTGTAGCTCTTTATCTTCTAATGTGTTGAGTTTTCTTCTTGTGTTAATTTTCTCCTGTGACTGTTCTCTCTTTTGTGATGTCTTTTTCTCTTTTTAGCAACTCTCCCTTTGTGTAATCTTTTATACAACTTTATCTCCCTTTGGATATAATCTCTCCCTATTGGAGTAATCTGATAATGGATAATCTTTCTCCCTTTTTCAGAAGAATGTGATAATATGGATAATCTCTCTCCCTTTGACAGCAATGCCAAACAAATATATGACATTCATGTCAAACAATCAATTTTTTTTCTCCTATCCATAATATATTCCTTGAATTTCCCGTATCCATCAGTAATACAACAATATGCTCTAGTGCTCGGTTCTGATATATACCTGTCTGTATATAGATATATCTTTAAAGTTCATCTTTTTGTTTGCATCAACATGATTGATATTCTGATAATATATATTCTGATGTAGTCTTTAGTCATTTTACTGATTGGGAGACAAGGGTTTGACCCCTATTCTCTTTCTCAAGTACTCAAATGTATCCTTGGGCATTGGCTTGGTGAAGATATCAGCCAATTGTTCTTTTAATTGCACATACTCAAGTATCACCTCCTTTTCCTGAACTTATTCTCTCAAATAATGATACTTGATGGCAATGTGTTTAGTCTTGGCATGCATGACTGGATTCTTGGAAATGTTTATTGCACTAGTATTATCACAATAGATAATTATTGGATCTAAGATCTTCATATACATACCTTCCAGCAACTGTTTGATCCATGCAATATTTGAGCAATTTTTAGCAGCAACAACATATTCTATTTCTGCAGTAGACTGGGAGATGCATCCTTGCTTCTTGCTAATCCATGTGACAATTTTGTCACCCATAAAGAATGCTCCTCCAGTTGTGCTCTTCCGGTCATCAAGATTTCTAGCCCAATCAGCGTCAGTAAACACCTTAAGTTCAAATTTTCCTTCTCTTCTATACCATAAGCCAAATTCCTCAGTATTCTTCAAATATCTTAGAATTATTTTCACAGCAGTCATATGTGATTCCATGGGGTTAGCAAAAAATCTAGCAACAATTCCTAGTGCATGTGCAATATCTGGTCTAGTGTGTACAACATACATGAGTTTTCCAATCATTAGTTTGTACAAAGTCTGATTTACCTCTGTTGTTTTGTCCTCCTTTTTTAAATTACATCTAGTAGCCATCGGTGTTCCAACTAATTTGGAATCTTCCATCTTGAATATTTTCAGGACCTCTTTGATGTATTTGGATTATGTAATGAAAATACCTTCACTTTGTTGAATGATCTGTAGACCAAGAAAGAACTTGATCTCTCCAAACATAGACATCTCAAACTCTTTGCTCATCTCATTAGCAAATGATTTGCATAGCATATCATTGCCTCCAAATATGATGTCATCAACAAATATTTCAGCAATCAAAGTATTAGCATCAGTATCTTCCTTCAAATAAAGATTACTATTTTCACTAGTCCTTACAAATCCAATACTTATAAGATAGGAATGAAGTCATTCATACTAAGCTCTAGGAGCGTGTTTCAATCTATACAAGGCTTTGTGAAGTCTACATACCATGTTTCTCTTGTCTGGATCGACAAACCTTTCTAGTTTCTCAATGTATACCTCTTCTTCAAGTATTCCATTTAGGAAAGCTAACTTGACATCCATTTGATATACTTTGAATCGCTTGAATGCAGCATAATAAAGTAGTATTCTTACTCCTTCTATCCTAGAAATGGGTGCAAGGTCTCTCCATAGTCTATACCTTCTTCTTATGCATACCCCTTGCATATTAGTCTTTCTTTGTTTCTTGTGACTTCTCCATTCTTGTTCAGCTTATTCCTGAATATCCATTTTGTACCAATGACATTCATGTCATCTGGTCTTGGCACAAGTGACCATGTCTTGTTCTTCTCAATCTATTCAATCTCATCATTCATAGCACTTATCCATTCTTCATTATCAAGTGAAGCATTGACTGATTTTGGCTCAAACTCACAAATTAAACAATTTGAGTTTAAAGACTTACTTCTTTTTCTTGTACCAGCTTTCTTATCTCCTATGTTCTGGATCTCTGGATGGTTCCTTCTTACATATCTTGCAAGTACAGGTATAGCTCTTTGTGTATCAGCTTGATCATTATTTTGATCTTCATTTTGTTCTTCATCACCTTGCACATTATTCTGATTATTATCCTAACCATCGGTAACAGCAGTCTGACCGTTGGTTGCAATATTTTGTTGTTCTAGAATTAAGCAATGTTGCTTGGGTAGAGTTTTGAGTTCTTCATAGTATACAAACTTGTAGTCCTCTGGTTCTTTTGTGCTTTCCAGCTCATTCTTTTCTGTAAATTCATCTATCTTTACATTTGCACTTTCAACAATTTTGTTAGAATCCTTGATGAGACATTTATAAGCTTTGCTCTTGGTGGAATACCCTAGAAAAATGCCTTCATCACTCTTGGCATCAAGCTTTCCATTTCTATCAACATTGACTAGCAGATATTTTGAAGTAACTTGCATTGGGTGTTTTACCATACCATAGCTCATAAGGTGTCTTTTTTGTGTCCTTTAATTGTACTCTGTTAACTGTGTAGACAGCAGTACTGACAGCTTCCCTCTAGAAGATTTGGGTGATGCCTTTCTCTATCATCAGTGTTCTATCACAATCAACTATTGATCTGTTCCTTCTCTTAGCAATCTCATTTTGATGTGGTGTTCTTGGTGTAGAAACCTGTCTTTTTATACCATGCTCATTACAGAAATTGGTGAATTCATATGATATAAATTCTCCTCCTCTATCTGATCTCAAATATTTCAGATCCTTACCACTTTGTTTCTCTACCATAGCCTTATACCATTTAAACATCTTGAATGCTTCAGATTTATCTTTAAGAAACATGATTGTCATCATTCTAGAGTAATCATCAACAAAGAGAATAAAATATCTATCTCCATAATAACTTTTTGTCCTCATTGGTCCACATAAATTAGTATGGACTAATTCTAGAATATCATAAAATGTATGGGTTTTACTTTTGAAACTAGACTTAGTCATTTTACCTTTTTGACAATTCTTGCACATGATGTTGTTTGGCTTTGTCATCGTCGGTAAGCCTCTTAAATTTCTTCTTCTACTTATTTTAATCATGTTGTCAATATTCACATGACACAATCTTTTGTGCCACAACCATATGTATTTGTTTCTATTCATTAAGCAAGTGGTGTTAGTATCATTCAGATATAATTAATTACCTTTAGTTTGTTCACCAGTAGCAATCAGTTTTCCTAATTCATTGAATATCTTTGCCTTCTTATTCTCAAATTTTACTCTGTGACCTGACTTATTCAGCTAAGAAACACTCAATAGATTATAATTCAATCCGTTTACCCAATAAGCATTTTCACATTTAATCAGGTTATTCAGCATTATTGTTCCTTTACCTTCAACTGGACAAGGTGTATCATTACCCATTCTTACTGTACCACCATTATAATACTCAAAACTGTTAAACTTTTCTTTGTCACTGGTCATGTGGTGAGTGCAACCACTATCTATAATCTAGATGTCATTCTTGCTAACCTTAGATATGAGTGCAGTTTCTACATACCTTTCATCTTCATCTGAATCATCCTTCACAGCTACAAATACCATCT
>MU223887.1:909182-919800 GCA_018584345.1 Thuja plicata
ATCCACATTCCTCCAAGCCTCTTCCTATTCCAAGATCCATTCAAGATTGGTGTTGAAGATCTACAAGAAATTGATTTGAGACATCCTACATTCTACATCCATTTGGTGCATACATACTTGTGGATCCCCGGATTCGAATCTGTCACAAGGGCTTCTACAAGCAAGGTGAATTCGTCTATTTACTTTATTTTATTTATGTAATTTAAATTATACTGAGTTTAATTCCAAAACTGGGGTTTGACCATGGAAAACCCCTCCCCACAACAAACAAATCCATTTTTCTTGAAGTGATGTAGAGTGGACAGGTGGAAGCCTCCAAAGGGCTCAAAATAGTGAAATACACCCCTAAACACCCAACTCAAAAGGCCAAAGTAATTCACACTTATCACAAGTGTGTAAAATGACTTGGTTAAGGTTATCACAACCTAATACCCCAAGGGTAACCTAATCACTAGGTCTCACCAATCCTAGAACACCAACTACCAAAGGTTGGCTACCAAGCACTTCAACCCAAATTAGCAACAATACCCCAAAAGTGACTTTCAAGACTAGGGGTGACCTATTCTCATAGGTTTGGTCTATTTAGGTCCCTAAAAAATAGTTCCAATGGTTCTTTCCATCCTTTGCAACATACAAGACATAGTTACTTCAAAAACCCAACACTAGGCTTGTAGCCTTTTCCCGAAGGATATTTGATCTTACATAAGATTATTCCACATAACCCCTAGAATGGATTAGGTATTTAGACACCCTTTATGGCCTAAGATCTTAGACTTAAGTACCAAAACATGGAAGTGAAGGAAAGGTAGGAAAACACACCAAAATGCTTCTGTAATTAGGGCTAATTAGGCCTACACTTGCACTACAAGTACCTTTTAAATGCATCCAATGCAAAAAAACATGATTGGATCATGTGAGGGTGTGTAAAAGGGTCTCCTCCACTGATTTAGGGCCTTTGATGAATCCCTAAATGAGATTTATGTTGACTGTACTGAGACAGTGAATGGTGCATACATAGCAATATACACCTAGGGCATCATGGCAAGCCCATCTCCCTGCACTTTGGTGAACCTATCCTACAAATTCTTGAATAATATCATGAAAACATGCTTTCCACCAAGTTTCATTGAATTCCCATGGTGGAAAAGAGAAATACACTCAATTCTTTAATAAACCCTTATTTAGGGCCTATAAAGTAGGTAGTGAAACTAAAAATTCAATAACTTTCAAAATATGATTGATCAACACATGAAACCAAATTAAAATGGAAGAAGGTTCATAGAGAAAACTTTTTGTGTCAGACTTTCATGTCCTTCTATCTGTACCAATCCGCACTGATCGACTATCCATGGGATTTGCAAAGAAATGGTTATATTTTATTGATTCTTAATGCCAAAATTACATGATTAGCCTACCACCTGCCTAAAAGGGATTTTTTAGGCACTCCCAATGGTTACATAATATATTTGGAACTAACTATCCATTTGGGAGTTGTTTTACAAGTTTTGGCAAAAAGTTGTCATGTTTGCTCCAAAGTTGCTTGACAACTTTTGAGCAATTTTTGTATATTTTGCAATTTTGCAAATTTGATGACCAAACTTGGTCTCAACCTTATTTGTGTGATCCCTAGTGGATCCAAACATGAAAAACATAAAAACAACCTAAAACTAGGGTCTTGGAAAATCATTGACCAATAGTTGACCAAGGGCTCATAGGATGCCAATCTTGGAACTATGGTCTTACAAAGGAGTCCAATGAATAACCCATGGTTCTAACATAACTAGAGGCCTATTAGGACCTCAATGGAAACCCTAATTTCCATATGAAAACTTGGTTCATTCAAGGTGCTCTTGCACCATACTCCCCATGAGATTTGAACTCAAGTTCCCACTTGAGGTTAACTGGTCAACAGTGGTTCCATGTTGTTGAATATGTTCCTCTATCATCCAAGTAGCATCTATTGGAGGAAGTCCTTTCCACTTCACTAAGTACTGCATGAACTTGTTCTTCCTTGTTTTCCTTAGCACTTTATATTCCAAAATTGTTTCTAACTCCATTGGTTTTCTTTGTTGGAGATCTGTCACATAGTCTCCATCATATTCATCTTGTGGACCCTGCACATTAGTAATATTTGCAACACACTTGTAATGGGTGAGGTTTGCAACATTAAAAATAGGATAAATCAGTAAGGTAGGAGGTAAAGAAATTTCATATTCATTTTCACCCATCTTATTGAGGATGGTGCATGGTTCAACTTTCTTCATGTGCAACTTTGAGTATCTGCCTTTAGGTAGTCTTTCCTTCCTTAGGTATGCCCATGCCTTATCTCCAACCTTGAAATGATATTCTCTCCTTCTCTTGTCTGCTTGTGCTTTATATTTCATGGTGGAATATTGTAGTGACTCTTTCACTTCTATCTACACTTTAGAGATCAGTTTTGCAAATTCTTCTTATGCACTAACTCTATAATCAGAAGGTAATTCCACCAAGTCTAATGGACCTTTTGTATGGAGTCCATATACTATTTGAAATGTTGTCTTCCCATTAGACTGGTTCATTGAATCATTAAATGCAAACTCTACTTGAGGGAGGATCATGTCCAACCTTTGGGTGTACTATTTTTTAAGGTATCTTAGGAGATTCCCAAGAGATCTTTTTACCACCTTCGTTTGCCCATCTATTTGTGGGTGGTATGCTGAACTATAAGTCAAATTTGTGCCCAATTTTTTGAGTGTCCTCCAAAAGTGCCCTTGAAAATTTACATCTCTTTCAGAGACTATTGTTTGTGGTAGAACATGGATTCTAACCACTTCCTTAAAGAATAGATGTGCTATGTGTGAAGCATCATTTGTGCTCTTACAAGGAACAAAACGCACAATTTTGCTAAATCTGTCCACTATGACAAAAACACTATCATAACCTTGTTTTGTTCTTGGAAAACCCATTACAAAGTCCATTGAAATTGATTCCCATGTCCTAGAGGGAATCGGTAGGGGTTGGTACAGTCCTTGGTTAGTGGATACACCCTTTGCTTGTTGGCAAATAGTACAAGATTCTACAAACTTCTTGACTTCATTCCCCATTCTTGGCAAAAAATAGCTTCTCATTACTAGATTTGTGGTCTTATCTATCCCAAAATGTCCTCCTAAGCCACCACAGTGTTTTTCCCTTACAATATTTGTTCTCATGGAACATTTAGGTATGCATAGTTGAGCTCCTTTAAACAAAAGTCCATTCTGAATTAGAAAATCAGAAAAATTAGTATGATATCTTCCTATCATCTTAGTGCATACCTCAAAGATTTCTCCAAAATCTGGATCATCTGCATATAGGTGTTTTAGGGAGTCAATCCCTACACTCTGAAGTTGTACTTCCTCAACCAATCCAACCCTTCTAATTAGGGCATCAGCCACTTTGTTTGCCACTCCCTTTTTGTGCTTAATGTTGAATGTATAAGCCTGCAACTGCTCCATCCATTTGATGTGTTTGACTCCAAGTTTTTCCTGATTGTTTAAGAAACTTAGTGCATGGTTTTCAGTATAAAAAATAAGTTATTTAGGGAGTAAATAGTGTCTCCATTTTTTTAGGGCTTGTACCATTGCATAAATTTATAATTCATATGTAGAAACCTCTTCTTTGCATCATTCATTTTTTCTAAGAAAAATGTTATAGCCTTACCTTCTTGGCTCAAGACTGCACCTATTGCCAAGTTGCTTACATCTGTTTCAACAATAAATACCTTATTGAAGTCAGGGAGCACTAGCATTGGGTATTGGGTCACTCTATTCTTGAGATATTGGAATGCATCTGCGGCTTCTTTAGTCCATTCAAATCTGGTCTTTTTGCCACCCTTTATTGTGTCCAACATAGGAGCACACACATGACTAAAATTCTTAATAAAATTTCTATAAAAATTTGCTAAACCATGAAAGCTTCTAACATCACCTTGGTTCTTTTGTGGAGGCCAATTGATAATTGCTGCAACCTTTTCTGGATCCATTTTGAGGGTGCCTTGGGAGATGACAAACCCTAGGAAGATGAGTTCCTTCTTCGTGAACATACACTTTTCCAATTTAATCATTAACTTGTGTTGATGGAGTCTCCTTATTTTCTGTTCAACATGATCAAGATGTTCCTCTTTTCTATGACTGTTAATCAGAATGTCATCCAAATATATGACTAAAAACTTTCCAATAAAATCAATCAAGACCTCATTCATGAGCCTCATGAATGTACTAGGGGCATTACTCAACCCAAATGGCATAACAAGCCACTCAAACAAACCTTCTGTTGTTTTAAATGTTTTCTTCCATTCATCTCCTCGCCTTATCCTGATTTGATGATAGCCTAATTTTAAATCATTTTTTTAAAATAGCAAGCAGTGCCTAATGTTGGAGATTTGTTTCTGTGTAGTTGATTGATTATATGTTTGTCATTGATGACAACATATAATACACAGTAGTGATTCTGTATGTACTTATCAGAATGATGATATCAAGCTTTGCGTGGTTAGATACATGTTGTAGACATGTTTAGTATGTAATGTTCATACACATAGATCCAGATATGATGTTTGAGTCAAGTTGTGTAATTCTATTATTGGCAGTTACAGTTCTGGAAGAGTATCTGTTCAGAGCCGACGTATGTAACATGTTTCTTGAGTTGCACCTATCTTCAGGATATGCGTGTGTATATTCATGATTAGTTATGAGTTGATGATTTTATCTAAAGGTGCTTAACATGTTTCAAGAAGATTACAAAGTTAGAGTTAATTTGGTGAGGCCGACTTAGTGAAGCGTCACGTCTATTTCAGTTTGTGTTGCACGGACTTAATATTTTTTGAGTGATTAGTAAAGCCAACAAGGATGTTATGAAGAGTTTTATTAAAGGTCCCATGATCTCATACTTTAAGGAAGATACTAATATCAAGTCATTTGTGATACGCTAAGTGTGAATGATACGAAAAGAGAGAAAATGTACAGAGAAAAATATCAATTGTGGTTCATTTATCAAGAGTCTATGTGAAGAAGAAGTAGAAGATTACAATACATTGGAACTGATCAAGATAGCAGATCTACTGTAGATTTCATCATCAGATATAGTGCATATCTATTTTACAGAAGTTTGTAGCCTTCACCATTGAAGCGGTGAGATTTTGGACAGTGAGTCCACCACCCCTAACAGGGTTATTTGTAAAAGACTCCTAACAGGGTCAGACCCTTAACTAGGTCACTATACTTATTTCATTGTAAAGTACAACTCCTAACAGGGTTGAAATATCTTCTAACAGGGATTACTATAAACAAGTATAGTTCATTGTGGGTGCTAATTCCCACTGGGATTTTTACCATTTAGTTTTCCCGTAATCAAATTGTGTGTTGTGTACTGTGTTATCTGATTAAGCATTTACTTTATTGTATTCTAAAGTTAAGGAAGTAAAAATAATTAAAGTTACTAATAACTGATTCACCCCCCCCTCTCAGTTATCCTTTGGGACTATTCTAATAATTGTTATAAGAGACAAGTGTCTTGGAGAAGAATCCTAATAGCTTAAGGTAGATCAGATGTCTTACTTCATAAAAGAGAGCCCTAAGTTTGATGGAGAAAATTATCTGGATTGGAAAAACAAAATGATAACACATCTACAGTGTGTTGGCTTTGAGATCTTTGAGATAGCTACACAAGAAGTTGTTATTCCATCTTTGAAAGACCTCGCAAAGGATTATTCTACTAATAGACAAAAGGAAACATTTACCAATAATGAAATTGCTAAAGAAGCCCTAATCAGCACCCTATCCGACAGTGAATTTTCTGAGATCAAGAAAATTCACAGAGCATACACCATATGGAAGTATTTAGAAGATATGTTTGAAGGAGATATTCAAGCAAAGAATGCATGCAAGAAGACATGGAAAAATAAATACAACAGTCTTGAGATGTTACCTGAAGAGAACATTAGAGCTTACAATCAAAGGATTAATGAAGCAGTCTTTGGAATCATAAACATGATGACATGTAATTGATTGAATGTTTGATAATGTTAAGTTGAAGATGATGCAAGACATTAAATGAGTTAATGGTTTGTATTGTCATTGATGTCAAATTTATATCATCTGCACGGTCATGCACATAATGCCAAAGACTTCAGAGAATCAATGGAACAATGGTTATGCTTTCAGCAATGCATAAAATTCAAGTATTCACTAAGTGACAGACAACACCAACAGAGTGCACACCACCGATAAAGATAGAGATAAATTCACAATGATGCCCGACGAGCAGAAGACAGTGTTTCCCGATGAAGCAGAATCAAAGGATGCCCGACGAGAAAGATCCAATGATGCCCGATGGACGGAGATCCCGAAGCTAACTGAAGTTGCACCAATGGAACTGGCAGTTGTCACCAGCGACGAACTGCAGAATTGACCAACAGAACAGAGAGATTAGAAAATGACAAAATATCTAGCTGGTAGAGCTTAAAGATAGACTTAACTGGCTGTTTTATTTGACCACAATAAAATCAATTGATTTATACAGTTGGCAAGAAGATAACTACAAGATAAATCAGGAGTTAAAGCCATAAATCAAATTGGCTAGATTATTTTTCACGCCAAGAATAAAGAATCAAGAATCAAGGAAAATCATGTCTATATAAGAGACAATCATAATTCATTTCCACATGCACTCAGATATATGGGGGAGTGAATTGATAGAAGATGTTGAAGAGAAACTGGTGAAGGATGAACTTCATACAGTCATGATCAATCAAGCTAAGGGAGAGCTAAAGAATTCTGCAGACACCGATGAACAGTAAAGCACAACATCACAAAGTAGAAAGTGTGAAGTATAAAGGAACTGAATTGATACATTGATCAGAGAGGTAAAGTACATAAATAGATCTGAATATTTTCAATTCAAAGTTGCATTAGGATTAGGTCATTGTGTTTCAGTTTAACCATTGAATCATTAAGTCTCTTAACAGAGCGGGACTTAACCGTCTTCTATAATTGAGGTATATCCTAACAGATTACCAAAAAGGTTGATTCATGATAGTAGCAGCGGTCTTACCTAAAGCCTATTGACAGTCTAAGAAGGAGGTTGATTCAAGGATGGTAGTAAGATTAGCATAAAGCCTATTGACAGTCTAAAGACTGATTCAAGGATGGTAGCATAGATGCGAGATACTTAGTGACAACCTATGTATAAAAATCCTCTAACAAGGTCACACTTAACCGTGTGTTTGTAACCTTTAAAAGGGTTGACTCCTAACAGGCTCACTTCAGAAGAGTGAAAATTTGGGGTACCGGTCCCAGTGGTTTTTTCCTTAACAGGGTTTCCACGTTAAAATCCTTGTGTTATGTGTGTATGGTTTATTACTTTATTGTTTTAAATTTCACATATGCATTTATGAATTGATTGGTATACTCTACATATTTACTAAGTATCGGTAAATGATTTTTACTGCTTATCGTTAATCAAGGAGAGTAAGGACAGACAAGGTAAACTGACAGACAGTAAATTGTTTCAAGTATTTCAAGGCATACATCTTGTAGGGACTTAATAATCTAAGGTGTATTAATTGGTGGATTAAAGTTTAAAGTATAAATTTTTGAGGCCACTGATTCACCCCCCCCCCCCCTCNTTCCCCCCCCCCCCCCCTCTCAGTTATTACTAAAAATTGGTATCAGAGCTTGTGTGCTTAGAAGGAAGGTTTCAAGACCTAGGTAAAGATCACAAGATGAACAAACAAGATGTGCCCAAGTTGAACAAAGACAACTTTGCTTCATGGAAAAGCAGAATAAAGCTTCACTTATCAGGTATTGGAAATGATATTACTCAATACTTAGATACTGAATATGTGTTGCCTATAGGACCATTGATGGTAGATCAATTGAGAGTAAAGCATGAACATAGCTGCATGGTTATAGAGCTCTCTGCCTCACTCTCTGATGTTGAATTTGAAGATGTCAAAGACTGCAAAAATGCAAAGACAATGTGGGATAAGCTAAAGCTTGTACATGGAGGTGATAAAAATGTTCTGAGAGCCAAGGCAGAAAGCCTTAGAGGAAATTTTGATGATCTCAAAATGAAAGAAGGTGAAAACATCACTCAGTACAGCACAAGAATAAAGGAAGTAGTCAATGCTATACGAGGCGGTGGAGGTACACTTGAAGAGGAGATAGTGGTAAGTAAAATATTAAGAACCTTATTGCATGTATATGCTATTAGAGTCTCTGCTATTCAAGAAATGAGAGTAGTAGAAAAAAATGCAGTCACTCTTGATAGCCTGATTGGTAGATTGATTTCATTTGAGATGAATAATTTTGATAACAGTGTTCAACCAAGCTTAGAGTATGCATTCAAGTCTTCTATGAAAATAAGTAAATATAGTCAGAGACACTCATCTAGAAGAGACAGCGAAAGCAAAATTGAAGAAGAAGATCTAGATGAAATTGAAGCACTCATGGCGAGAAGAATGCTAAGAGGCAAAGGTAAATACAAAGGCAAGTTGCCACTTGTATGTTTCAATTGTAAAGAGATTGGAAACTTTGTTGCAAGATGTCCTAACAAAAGAAAAGATGACAGAAGTGATAAAAGATCTTTTGAGAAGAAATCTGACAGAGGTGATAACAAAGATTATAGAGGTTACCAATGATCAAAAAGAAGTGATACCCAAGATTGCAAGGACAAAGGAAAGAAGGCTAGCTATCTAGCTACTTGCAAAGATGAAGATACTGACACCGAACCGGATGATGATATTGAGATAGTATTTGTAGCTGTCAAGGATGATTCAGATGAAGGTGAAAGGTATGAAGAAACTGCACTCATATCTAAGATTAGTAAAAATGATATCTGGATTATAGATAGTGGCTGCACTCACTATATGACCGGTGACAAAGAAAATTTTAACACTTTTGAATGCTATAAAGGTGGTACAGTAAAAATGGGAAATGATTCACCTTGTCAAATTGAAGGTAAAGGAATAGTAATGTTGAATAACCTGATTAAATGTGAAAATGCTTATTGGGTAAAATGATTGAATTATAATCTGTTGAGTTTTTTTCAGCTGAATAATTTAGGTCACAGAGTAGCATTTGAGAACAAGAAGGCAAAGATCTTCAATGAATCAAGAAAACTAATTGGTACCGGTGAACAGACCAAAGGTAACTTATTCTATCTGAATGATACTAACCCCACTTTCTTGATGACTAGAAACAAAGACATATGGTTGTGGCACAAAAGGTTGTATCATGTGAATTTTGATAACATGATGAAAATAAGCAGGAAAAGAAGTGTAAGAGGCTTACCAACGATGACAAAGCCAGATAACATCATGTGCAAGAATTGTCAAAAAGGTAAAATGACAGTCTAGTTTCAAAAGCAAAACCCATACATATGATGATATTGTAGATTTAGTCCATACTGATTTATGTGGACCTATGAGGACAAAGAGCTATTATGGAGATAGATATTTTATTCTCTTTGTTGATGATTATTCTAGAATGATGACAGTCATGTTTCTAAAAGAAAAATCAGAAGAATTCAAGATGTTTAAATGGTACAAGGCTATGGTAGAGAAACAAAGTGGTAAGGATCTGAAATATTTGAGATCAGATAAAGGAGGATAATTTATATCAGATGAATTCACTAATTTATGTAATGAGCATGGCATAAAAAGATAGGTTTCTGCACCAAGAACACCATAGAAAAATGGGATTGTTGAAAGAAGGAACAGATCAATAATTGATTATGCAAGAACACTGATGATAGAGAAGGACATCACCCAAATCTTTTGGAGGGAAGTTGTTAGCACTATTGTTTATACACTTAACAGAGTACAATTGAGAAAGGACTCAAAGAAGACTCCTTATGAGCTATGGTATGGTAAAACACCCAATGTAAGTTACTTCAAAATATTTGGAAGTCAATGTTATGTCTTAAAAGATGATAGAAATGGAAATATTGACGCCAAAAGTGATGAAGGTATCTTTCTGGGGTATTCTACCAAAAGCAAAGCTTTTAAATGTCTAATCAAGGCTTCTAACAAAATAGTTTAAAGTGCAAATGTAAAGATTGATGAATTTGTAGAAAAGAATGAACTGGAAAGCACAAAAGAACCAGAGGACTACAACAAGTTTGTATACTGTGAAGGACCCACAACTCTACCCGAGAAATAGTGCTTAAATCCAGAACAAAAGAATGTTGCAATCGATGGTCAGAATGATGTTACCGACAGTAAGGATAATGATCAAAATAATGTGCAAGGTAATGAAGATCAAGCTAATATACAAAAAGTTGTACCTGTACTTGCAAGATATGTAAGAAGGAACCATCCAGAGGAATAGATCATAGGAGATAAGAAAGCTGGTACAAGAACAAGAAGTAAGTCTTTAAACTCAAATTTCTTAATTTGTGAGTTTGAACCAAAATATATCAATGTTGCACTAGATAATGAAGAATGGATAAGTGCTATAAATGATGAGATTGAACATATTGAGAAGAACAAGACATGGTCACTTGTGCCAAGACCAAATGACAAGAATGTCATCGGTACAAAATGGATATTCAGGAACAAACTGAACGAGAATGGAGAAGTCACAAGGAACAAAGCAAGACT
>MU223887.1:928417-983256 GCA_018584345.1 Thuja plicata
TTCCCCCCCCCCCCCCTCTTAGTTATCCTTTGGAACTATTCTAACACCTAATTGATCTAGTAAATCTTCCATTCTTGGAATGGGGAACCTGTACCTTATTGTGATTTTTTTTAAGGCCCTACTGTCAGTACATAACCTCCACTTTCCATCCTTTTTAGGGGCTAGGACTGATGGGATAGCACATGGACTGAGACTTTTCTAAATTAGTCCCTTCTCTAATAGTTCATTGACTTGCCTTGCAATCTATGCATGTTGGACTGGTGTCATTTTGTATGGGTCCTTGTTAGGTAAGGAGGAACCAAGTATCAAGTCTATTTGGTGACTGATATTCCCTAAGGGAGGGAGGGTTGTGGGCAGGTCACTAGCCGTGACATCACTATATTTTGTAAGTAATTTCTTAACTTCATCTGGTATAGGATCATCATTATCAGACCTTATAATATCCTTGGGCTTGGATATTAGGACAAAAGCTTCAATTTCAGGTTCCTTTAATACTTTTAACATTTCTTTTTCACCCATGGTGATGACAGTAGGTTCTTTTTCTGATTTGGTATCCGGCAGGGGCTTCATGGTGAAGGTCTTTCCATCTTTGGTGATAGAGTAGGTATTCTTCCTACAATGATGTGTGGCATCCAAATAATATTTCCAAGGCATGCCTAGAAGGATGTGGGAGGCATCCATTTCAACAACATCGCAAAGAACTTTGTCCTTAAAGTCTGCTATAGAAAACTCTATCCATGCTTGTTCAATTACTAAGGTTTGTTGACCTTTTGATAGCCAAGAGACATGATAAGGAAAAGGATGAGGCTTCTTAGGGAGATTTAACTTTTGGACCATTTCACAAGATACTAAGTTTTCAGTTGAACCAGAATCTATAAGCAAGTTACATACCTTTCCATTGCATTTGATCTTTGTCCTGAAGAGATTCTTTCTTTGAGGAGGTTCCTGGTTTTGTGGCACTTGAAGGAGGACTTGTCTCATCATCAAAAATGCTCCTTATTTTGGTTCTAAGTCCCTTTCATTTGCATTGTATTCTTTCTTGTCCTCTTGAATGAGTTGTGCTCTTCTTTCTCCTTGGTTGTTATTGTTTCTCTTCTGAGGGCATCTTCCTGTATGGTGTCTTGATTGATTGCACTAGAAACACCTCAGAGGTCCATTTCCTCTTCCAGTGTTTGTTCTCCCTCTATTGAATGGTATTCTCCCTCTATAGTTTCCTCTAAATTTTGAATCACTATTTTCTTTGTCTCCTTGGTCAAGGGTCATGTTGCTATTACCACTGTACTGTCCTCTATTCCAAGAGGTTCCTATTCCTCTAAAGTTCTTCCCACTGTCATTGCTTTTCCCTTTGCCAAAATCTTGCTTTCTTTTGCATTTCTCCTCTACCTTGAGTTCCATTTGATAACACTTATTTACTAAGGTAGGGCAATGTAGGCTAAGTTCCTCTTGAATGGTTATCTTAAGACCATTCATGTACCTTGCTAGATTTTCTTCTTCATCTTCTATCACATTTTTCTTCATGCATGGTTTTAGGAACTCCTTAGTGTATGAGCCTACATCCATGTATTTTTGTTTCAATATTTTCTTCCTTATATGGAGTTGTACCCCATAGGCTTCAGGCACATATGTCTCCTTGACCAATGCTACCATCTTGCTCCATGAAGCAATCATACTTCTCCCATTCTTCACCCTCTCTATCTAGATGAAGTACCACCAAGTTAGGGCTTCTCCCTTCAACTTGGATCTTTCCACCTTCACTCTCTACTTCTTAGGGATGTCCTCACACTCAAAGAATCTTGTCAAGGCCTCTATCCAATCCAAGGCCAAGTTTGCATTCATCTTCCAAGTGAAAGTTGGTAAATCCAACTTCTCCTCCATGGTTCTTCTCCCCATAGATTTTAAGGCATATAGAAGGTGTCTCTGATCTATAGGAATGTTCACATCCTAATCAGGGGTGTCATCTTCCTCTTCACTCCCTTCTTCACCACCAGAGGTCTCTTCTTTTCCCCTCTCTACCTTGTTCTCCAACTCTTGGAGTCTTCTTGTCAAGGCTGCATTTTCTGCCCTCTGTTCCCTCACCATCTTTTCTAGTTCAATGTTTGTAACCCTTGAATGGATCTCTTCATCCTCAAGAGCAGACATAGATCTGATACCACTTGATGTAGAGTGGGCAGGTGGAAGCCTCCAAAGGGCTCAAAATAGTGAAATACACCCCTAAACACCCAACTCAAAAGGCCAAAGTACTTCACACTTATCACAAGTGTGGAAAAGGACTTGGTTAAGGTTATCACAACCCAATACCCCAAGGGTAACCTAATCACTAGGTCTCACCAATCCTAGAACACCAACTACCAAAGATTGGCTACCAAGTACTTCAACCCAAATTAGCAACAATACCCCAAAAGTGACTTGCAGGACCAGGGGTGAACTATGCTCATAGGTGTGGTCTATTTAGGTCCCTTAAAAATAGTTCCAGTGGTTCTTTCCATCCTTTGCAACCTACAAGACATAGTTGCTTCATAAACCCAACACTAGGCTTGTAGCCTTTTCCTAAAGTATATTTGATCTTACATAAGATTCTTCCACATAACCCCTAGAATGGATTAGGGATTTAGACACCCTTTATGGCCTAAGATCTTATACTTAAGCACCAAAACATGGAAGTGAAGGAAAGACAAGAAAATACACCAAAATGCTTCTGCATTTAGGGCTAATTAGGCCTGCACTTGCACTAAAAGTACCTTTTGAATGCATCCAATGCCAAAAAAAATGATTGGATCATGTGAGGGTGTGTAAAAGGGTCTCCTCCACCGATTTAGGGCCTTTTATGAATCCCTAAATGAGAGTTATGTTGATTGTACTGAAACAGTGAATGGTGCATACATAGCAATATACACCTAGGGCATCATGGCAAGCCCATCTCCCTACACTTTGGTGAACCTATCATGCAAATTCTTGAAAAAAATCATGAAAAAATTCTTTCCACCAAGGTTCATTGAATTCCCATGGTGGAAAACAGAAATACACTCAATTCTTTAAGAAACCCTGATTTAGGGCCTATAAACCAGGCAGTGAAACTAAAAATTCAATA
The DNA here is from genome assembly GCA_018584345.1 of Thuja plicata. Lineage (NCBI taxonomy): Eukaryota > Viridiplantae > Streptophyta > Pinopsida > Cupressales > Cupressaceae > Thuja > Thuja plicata. Next base: position 931,506 of record MU223887.1, read on the forward strand.
ACTTTCAAAATATGATTGATCAACACATGAAACCAAATTCAAATGGAATAAGGTTCACAAATCCAACTTTTTTTGTTAGACTTTCATGTCCTTCTATCCATACCAATCCATATTGATCGACTATCCACGGGATTTGCAGAGAAATGGTTATATTTTATTGATTCTTAATGCCAAAATTACATGATTAACCTACCACCCACCTGAAAGGGATTTTGTAGGCACTCCCAATGGTTACATGACATATTTTAACTAACTATCCATTTGGGAGTTGTTTTACAAGTTTTGACAAAAAGTTGTCATGTTTGCTCCAAAGTTGCTTGACAACTTTTGAGCAATTTTTGCATATTTTGCAATTTTACAAATTTGATGACCAAACTTGGTCTCAGTCTTATTTGCGTGATCCCTAGTGGATCCAAACATGAAAAATATAAAAAAAAACCTAAAACTAGAGTCTTGGACAATCATTGACCAATAGTTGACCAAGGGCTCATAGGATGACTATCTTGGAACTATGGTCTTACAAAGGAGTCCAAAGAATAACCCATGGTTCTAACATAAATAGAGGCCTCTTAGGACCTCAATGAAAACCCTAAGTTCTATAGGAACACTTGGTTCATTCAGGGTGATCCTGCACCATGAAGATACAGGTTCATAATAGTGGATCAGAGTGCATATTCGGATACCCTTTTGGTAAACTTTCATGAGGATCCAAAAATAGATTTTATGTCAGAGACTTTTGAAGTTGATTATCCCCTAGGTCAAAATCAAAAATTTTGGGTCAATGGTGACATTGACTTGAGGGTCAAAATTGGAAATTTTTCAAATCAGAAAAATATTTCTGGGTTTTCTTTGTCTTTGCGTTTCTATTCCAAATCCAATCTCAGATTTTCCAGAAACTCAGTGTAGACCCCTGAAAACTGCATTCTTCATATCTATAGCATTTCAAGGTTATTACTTTTCTCCTATCCATTTCAATTAAAGTTCTTAATCTTTCTAAATCTATCGCACATTATTCTTATTTCCAAATGATTGATTCATTTATGCATTGATCCTTCCTTTGGGGTTAATCAATTTGGATCCTTCCTTTGTGTATCTAAGGATAAAAGGAACATCTTATCCATCCCTATATATTATATGTCACATTTTATATCTTACATTTTGATGAACCCGCGATAGACAACTCTTTCTTTTTGGTGTTAGATTTACATTTTTATGTTAGATATTGCATGCATATTAGATTAGCTTTCTTTTATGTCCTGCATTTATATTTCAAAAAAAAATTAAAAATCAAAATCTTCTATTTCCTAAATTAGTTCATTTGCATTGCATTGGTGTATGATCTTTACCACTTCTTGTCCTACTTATAGTATCCCGGTTAGAATAAGTCGTAGACTTATGGGTTCTTTTGATCTTGAGTCTTCCTCTCCTTTCCTTAGGATCCCGGATGACAATTTGACCACTCATGATTCCAATCCTTCTATGGAGCATAACTCTTCTCACTCATCTCATGATGAGGATGATGCCTAAAGAGTTCCTCCTGAACAAGTACAAAAACTTTCAACAGAACTTGATAAAATGTGAAATTGGCTTATTCAAGAAAACCATAATCAAGCTTCCATCCAAGCTATAGAGGTTGATGAATCCCCTAATGCAAATCAAACAAGATATAGATCAATGATCAATGGATTGTTATACTTGACTTGGATGAAACCAAATATTATGAATGTAGTTTGTATTATTGCAATATTTTAAGAAGAACCGAAGGAATTTTATGTTGTTGTTGTAAAAAGGATATTCAAATACTTGTAGAGAATAGTTTACTATAATTTATGGTATGGTAAGATGATAATTTTACATTGAGTATATATACTGATGTTGATTGGGCAGGTAATGTGGAAGATAGAAAGAGAACAAGTGGTGGAGCCTTCTTTTTGGGTAAGAGATTAGTTTCATGGGAAATTAAGAAACAAAATCGTATATCATAATCTACTGTTGAAGCTGAATATGTTATTGCTACTACTAATTGTACACAAGTAATGTGGATGAAATAAATATTTAAGGTTATAAGGGTAAACATTGCAGAACCTATTGATATATATTGTGACAACACTAGTGCTATTGGTATTTCAAAGAATCATGTATTGCATTCAAAGACAAATCATATTTCTATCAAATATCATTTCTTGAGAGAGAAATTCAGTGAGAAGGAAGTCAGAGTTGAATATGTTCCTACAAAAGAACAGCTTGTAGATATTTTCATGAAGCCCTTCCCAAAGGATACATTTGAGTTTATCTGAGGTAATATTGGGGTGATTCCCCTTTCTAATCAAAGATAGAGATGCATTTTGGTGCATTGGTCCAATGAAATCATTGTTAAATTTTTAAATCTAGATAATTTTTTTGTGGCTACTTCTTAGGGGGGTAGTCAGTATGAGTAGTTGGTATGAGGAGTGATTTTTTAGTTTTGATAAGTTATTGAGATGTGTTCAAAGCTTTGATTTCATTGACTTAGTGCATGCATGTTCCTTTGTCATTAATTTCAAAGCGGGAGAGATAGTGTGAAAAATATGGTGAAATCTACAGGAAAGAGATGATGCAAGATGGAGAGATTCATAATTGTAGATCTTGAGTATGTTTGTGAGATATTATGGATACTACTGGTACTACTACTAATATGATACTCTTTGTGCATTGATTTGATTTTTCACAATATATGTTGTCATCAATGCCAAAGGTGGAGATTTTTTGGATATTGAGAAGGTTGTTGGATATTTTGTATGTTGGCATTAATGTTTTTTCATTGATGTCAGCATATTTCTACTATTTGAGACATTATTTTGTTTGTTCAGTAAGTTGAATTGCTTAGTACGGATACTAAACAAAAAATCTACAATTGTGATTGTACCAGTGGTTTCAATAATGTCTATAGTTGATGCATGTCAATTTGAAGATGTTAACATGATGATTTGTTAGAGTTAAAGTTGATTTATCAAACACTGGTATTTTGGTCATTCAGGATGTGACAGAGTTCCATTTTTTGGATCGGTATGTATCAGTGTTGAAGAGTCATTGGTTGTTAACCTGGTAGTGACTTTGGGGTGTGTATATGTGTCCTCAACTCGAGTGGTTCATGATTTGGATGTTGGAAATTTATTTTTCTTGAGTAACAAAGGTTGTAGATGTTATTGTTGATGAACAATGCAAAGATGAGTTTAGATCTTGAGTTCTTGTTGTTGTGAAGGTTGTTGAGGTATTTCATGTTTCTTGTTGATGTGTCTTGATCATGTTTTGATCATTTTTTGGTTTGCATTGGTTGAAGTGATCAGGTTGCATGATTCTCATGTAACATGTCGGTGTTCTTCATTTGGTCTTAGTCGACCTAATGATGTAACGTGATACAAAGGTTTGGTGCACAATTTGTGGATCTGGAGCATGCTCAACATTATTGATGAGTTATTGCAATGTCTTTGTGAAATGAATTGTAATTTATTAATTGTTTTCAATTAGGTCCCTAGCCGACATATTTGAGATGAGTTGATGAATTGTATTTAAATATTTAATCATTTGAATTTGTGAGCGAGTACAAATGGTAGAAATTATGTATATGATTTGTATGAGGAGGTATGAGTGGAATCTAAAATTAGTCAGAAATCTATGTGCTTTAATGGAACTATTTTGGCATAAAATATGCTATCAATTAGTTCATGTGTTTGGGTTTTAAGTCATCTTTGATCTATGATCAGTTGATGATGTAAGGTAGTGAGCCTTGATTTTATTGTATCTTTGGCAGTGAGCTCTAGGCAATGTGCCTAAATGCATGTGCATTCCCCAGCTATGTAATAAGTTATACTTTTAGCAAAGTATTTTCTTATTATGGGTAATATGCCCCACCATATTTTTTACCCTAATAGGGTTTCCACATATAAAATCTTGGTGTAATGTGTTGATATGTGTGTTTGGATCTTGCATTATAGTTTATCTCTCAGATCTGTGGTTAAGTGATTTAAGTTTGAGATTTTTTGGACATGATTGATTCACCCCCCACCCCCACCGCCCCCCCTCTTAGTTGTGTGTGTTTCCTTGGCCCAAAAATGATGTCATTAATGCAAAAGGGGGATATTATTTTCAAGTTGGATGTGTTGTCATTTTTTTCAACATATCAGTGAGATTGATCAAAAGGATTGATTCTTTTATGCTAACATATTTTTTGACAGTTTATCTAGTGGTGTAGGATGTAAGTAGGTTTGGTGAGGTATGGGTATTGTAGATAAATGGTTGTGCATGTAGAGAGATGTTTCAAAGGGTCTATACTTGGTGTATGTAAAGTTACAGAGGTGTGCTTTAATATTTCTATGTGCTATGAGGTCAAGTGTTGAGACTGGCAGATAGTATGGCAAACAAAGTTGATAGAGTAACAGAGATTGGTTTGGTGAGAACTCCCACTTTGATATTTTTTTGTGTCCGTCTAGGAGTGTGTTTGGGACACGCTAAGGTGTCCTTAATTCAAAGGGTTCATGGTCCAAATTTTTTCAAGGTATTTATCATATGTTACAGTTGTTGTTGACAGTGTTCTTGAGGCTCAACATATGAGATGCTGGTAAATATGACAATATGGATGAGTTCACATGTTTTAGTTATATTCATGATTTGTATGAATGTTCTAATATTATTTTATTGATTAATTCTAATTCTACATGGATTGAAATTATCATATTGGAGTATTTTTTGATCGGTGTATATTTTTCTTGTTCTTGGACAATTTGATTTGTAAATCATTTTACGTAAGTTCGAGGACTGATTTGTGGATGAGTTATGAATTTGAGGTGGTTAATAATAATTGTGGCTATGTTTTGGTGGTAAAATATCTATTTGAATCATGAGTTTTCGTGTAAGGTTTTCAAGTTTTAAATTATGGTTGTACCGACCTTGTGTATTTGTCAAGGTTGATGATATAAATCATATATGTGTGGATGCATAGACTTCTAGGAAAGCAAGTAGAAGATCAATTGGAGATCAGGTTTTTCAATAGAAAGTGGAAGAGAAATGTTTGAATAGAGGTCTACATTGTGCTAAATTGGAATTGAATCAGACATGTGTTAGATGTCATTATACATTTCACAAAAAATTTAGATCATTGTAGTGATCTTGTAAGGCAGTGAACCTTCCTTTCTTTGGGTTGTAGCCCATTTATATTTGAGCAGTGAGCTCTATGAAGTCTACCTGAATGCATGTCCATTCCCCATACATGTAATAAGTTTATACTTCTAACAAGGTATTTTCTTATTGTGGGTAATCAGCCCCGCCATGGTCTTTCCCCTAACAAGGTTTCCATGATAAAAATATGTGTCAAGTGTTGTGGATATGTTTCTTATATTTGCATGCATGTTTAATTTACTTGGATCGGAAATAAGGGTTTAAATATTTAAAGGGTAGAAGAAGTTTTGAAGTTTAGGAATAATTGATTAGCCCCCATCCCCTTCTCTAAGTTGTTTGTTGCCTTATTTCCTACAATTTAGTGATAGAATAATGTTTATTTATACATAGTGAGATTTTCATTAATTATTTTAGAATATAACCATGCAATTCATTCAATACACAAATCTGTGTGATTCAGTATGCAAAAGTATATCTATTTCACCTACCCTCAAGAGTCAATACAAAATTTGAGAACCCTTTTCAAATGAACCTAAATTCCCTTTTACAAAAAAAAGAGAGAAATAATATCTTTAGGTCAATTTGTAACATGTCAACATCAAAATTGATTACCAATTTACCAAGGCATTTAATCGATTGGCCCATCAGAATCTGTTCACCTCATCACTTTTCTTTTTGTAAGAACTCATTACAAATTTACAAGCCTGAAGGTGTGCATCATAGACTTGAAATTAAAAATATAGAAAAGAAAAAAAAAACTTGAAAGAATTTGGGAATACAAACTATATAATAGATATTATGAAATAATTTTATCATTTTTTGTAGGGTATTCCATTCTCCATCTTATGGAAGTCCTATTTGTTGTAACGTATGGTAAGTGACCTGCAAATTTGTCATCAATTTGTTTTTGGAAGATGATTTTAACACCAATGTTACATTCAAATTTATCAATGGTTTGATGAAATCCAAAAATATCACCTCACTTGAGTCCTTAGGAAATTGGTCTAAATCACACTTCATTTTCTCCTCCGTCTTCTTTTTGAAAGCATTATTTCCAATCTATTCATTTGTTGTGTCACCACTCTTTGGAAAACTAAGATCTATCTATATTTGTACCTTTTCATGCAGTTGTTTCACCTTTTTTGCAGCCTTATCCAGACATTTTTGTGCTACCCATAGTTTCACACATTTTTTAATGATAGATGATGTATTTACTGAGGCATCAATGCGGTTGTCAATTCCCTTGAATGCCAAATAGTTTTCATTGGCTTTGTATATTGTTTGCAAAATTTGTTTTTGCAGTTTTCTCTCTTGAATAAATGTTTATGTTTTGAGAAATGTATTCATTAAGCTTCCCATAATGTGTTGGATGATATCAGTTTTAGTTACTGATCATGTTTTTGATATTCATGTTTTGTCACTGATGTCAACATATATTTCTATGGAGAAGACAGACTGGCTACTTGAATGGAAGAAGTGTATGGACACTATACGGATGATTCAGAATGATAAAAGTTGGATTCTTGCAGAAGGATGTGTACTAACCTTATTCCTAAGGTCGCTTGACTGAAGGTTAGATATTGTGAATGTTACAGTTGATTTAGTGAAGACTAGTTTTCTGGACTGTAACTGTGATTCTAGACAAAGCAGGTCTCTATGTTTCTGGTATATCTTTCTGGAAAAGATACTTCAGATGATGCAAGATTAATGGTGGATAGCCAACATATGTTAGATTAATGGGTTGAGTTTTATTGTTGTTTTTTACTGGTGACATCAGTTGTCGCGTGTAATCTGGAGAAGACCTATTTACTGGCCGACTTCAGACATGTAGCGTGTGGAATTAATTATGAGCGTGGATTACGAATCTGGAAGTATATGTGATGGATTGTAATTGATGTTTACTTGTTATAGGTACCATGTGTATCTTAGCAAGGGGTTATATAACTATTTGGATGATGGAAAGCCTTAATTTTCTAGCCTAGTTAATTATGTATTAGGAAAGCTTAATTGGCCGACCTAATGAATTATTTTAAGAGGGTATATATGAATGATCTTTTCTTGTGGAGAAGATGTGGAAGAGAATAAAGGATAGAGATATGTGGAAGTTGTGAAGCTTTTTGATTGCTGGATATAGAGCAAAGTGTATGATTATTATACTTCATTGGAACTGACCAAGCAAAGACAGTTGATATCAAACAGTTCACTGGATGTATATTTGATTTACACACTTGATTCAGATTGTAAATCCTTGAGGTTGGCTTTAACCTTCTTTGGGAAGTGTACCTTGGCAGTGAGCCTACTATTTTATTTGACTCCTAATAGGGTCTATCTCCTAACAAGGACTATGTATGATAATGTTGTAACAAGCTCCTAACAGGGCTAATATCTTTTAACAAGGATATTATGCTCTCAGTACATTATTTGTGGGTGTTAATTCCCACTGGGGTTTTACCTTTAACAGGGTTTCCTCGACAAAAAATTTTGTGTTATGGTGTTGGCATTTACTATGTTATCATTTAATTTTGTTGATATGGTTTATAAAGTTTAAAGTTTAATAATATATACTACAATTGATTCACCCCCCCCCCTCTCAGTTGTCTTGTGGACTGTTATTCCTAACAATTCGTATCAAAGCTACTGGTCCTTAGAGAGAAAGTTTAACAACTTGAGGTGATCCTGAAGATGACTTACTACAAGAAGGATAGTCCAAAGTTTGATCCTGAGAAATTTGAGAGTTGGAAGAACAAGATGAAAACACATTTGCTATGTCTGGGAATTGATTACTGGATGATCACAAAGAAGAATGAAAAGATAGTGACTGGGGATGAGTTAGAAAAGGCTTCTGAAGATCAGAAGATGTTATTTTCATGCAATATGGTTGCAAGGGAATCTTTGATCAGCGCTTTTTCAGAAGGAGAATTCACTAAAGTAAAAGACTTGGACATTGCACATGAGATCTGGACAAGACTGGAAGCATTATATGTTGGAGACAAGTTTACAAAGCAAAAAAAGTTACAGAAATGGAAGACAAAGATGGAATCAGTGAAGATGAAAGAAGATGAGAACATTAGGGCATATGCACAGAGAATTAATGAAGTGGTTACTATCATTAGAAACTTTAGAGGAACTTACAGTGAGGAAGAAGTGATTGCAAAGATACTTAGATATTTGACACCTGTATACAGAACCAAAGTACAAGCCATAGAGGAAATTATACCTTTGACATCAAACTTCACCAGAGAAATGTTGATTGGAAAGCTAACTATATTTGAGGCCGCAAAATTGGGAGACACTTTACCTAAAGTTGAGTCAACATTCAAGGCAACCGTGCACGAGAACAAAAAGACCTTATCTGGAATTGCAAGCACCAGTAGTGGTGACATAAGAAAAGAGCTTGGAGCTTATGCTGATGAATGGGAACAGATACAAGAGGAAGAAAGAAAGCTAGATGAATTTGTGGCACTGATTGCTAAAAGAGAAAAGAGAGGTAAAGGTAAATTTGAAGGAAAATTACCTTTTAAATGTTTTTCATGTAACAAGATTGGTCATTTTGCATCTAGATGTCCTACAAGAGTTCTAAAGCACAAACCTAAGTTTTTCAAGTCTAAATATTCAAAAGACAAGGAACGTTATTATGCTAGTGAGCGTATAATTATTTCTATTAAGGATGGTGTACCTATGCATAAGGAAAAATCTTTAGTATCTCGATTTGAAAATAAATTTGAATGGGTTATAGACAGTGATTGTTCACATCATATGGCTGGAGATAAAAACAAGATTGTGAGTTTGAAAAGACATGATGGAGGTGTTGTCAGATTTGGTGACAATACTCCTAAGATTATTATTGGTTGGATTTACCTCTTTGGATGGAAAGACTAACACTGACAATGTATTACTTGTTGATGGACTTAAGCATAATTTGTTGAGTGTTGGACAGCAAGTGGACAAGGGTTATCAATTGAAATTCATCAATGGGAAATGTTCTATCAAAATTAAAATAGGAGACTTGATCGCATCTGGTACTAAATCCAGAGGTAATTTATTTGAATTAAACACATCTGAAGCTTCTTGTTTTATTGCGAAGGTTGATGATAGTTGGCTATGGCATAGAAGATTTTGTCATGTTAACTTTGATAACATTGTGAAGGCAAGTAAAACTAATGCATGCAGTAAGAGATATACCTAAGATTGTAAAGCCATCTAACACTATATGTAGAGAATGTGTTATGGGGAAGCAGACTAGAAGCACTTTCAAAAGCAAAGCTTATTCAGCTAAAGCAAAGTTGGATCTGGTATACACATATCTATGTGGTCCTACATGAACAAGATCATACCATGGTGAAAGGTACTTTATACTATTTGTTGATGACTTTTCTAGAATGATGTGGCTTACATATTTAAGAGAGAAATCTGAAGCATTTGACAAGTTCAAGTTATTCAAAGCAAAAGTTGAGAACGAATCTAGTTTAAAGTTGAAGTGTTTGAGATCAGACAGAGGAGGAGAGTTTACATCAGAACTATTTAATGCATACTATGAAGAAAATGGAATACACAGACTGACTTCGGCCCCTAGAACTCCACAACAGAATGGGATAGCAGAGTGAAGAAATAGGAACTATATTAGATGTTGCAAGGACTATGTTGCTGGAAGGAAATGTGTCACATGTTCACTAGAGAGAAGCAGTTGGGATAGTTGTGTACACACTAAACAGAATTCAAATTAGAGAAGGTACAAATAAAATTGGAAGTAAATGCTATATCAAGAGAGATGGTGAGATAGGCAAGTTTGATACTAGAAGTGATGAAGAAATATTTCTTGGTTATTCCACTAAGAGCAAAGCTTATAAATGTTTCAATCTAAGATTGAGGAAATTGATTGAAATTGCCAATGTGAGGATAGATGAAAAGTTTCAAATTCAGGAAAGGATATATGATTATGGTCATATTACAGAAACAAAAGAGAACCTGAAGAATCTTTGATGATTGATGATGAGATTGAAGATGAACAGACTAAAGCTACTGAGACATTGAAGACACCAAGGTATGTTAAGAAGAACCATCTTGAAGATCAAATTATTAGTGATGCAAGCAAAGGCATGATGACTAGATCTAGATTTATAGATGAGATCTATTTGATTTCTCAAGTTGAGCCAAAGACTACTGATGAAGCACGTAGAGATGAATCTTGGACTAAAGCCATGGAAGAAGAACTAAAACAAATAAAGAAAAAAAATACTTGGGAATTAGTTCCAAGACCTAAGAACAAAAATGTGATTGGCACTAAATGGGTTTATAGAAAAAAGATGGATGAGGAAGGAACAGTTGTAAGAAACAAGGCTAGACTGGTATGTAAAGGCTACTCACAACAAGAAGGCATAGACTATGAAGAAACATTTTCTCTTGTTTCTAGATTGGAAGCTATGAGATTATTCCTCGCTTATGCTGCACATAAATACTTTAAGGTTTATTAGATGGATGTGAAGTTAGCATTCTTGAATGGTGATTTGGAAGAAGAAGTTTACATTGAGAAACCTGGTGGTTTTCCTTTGACAGATGATGAAAACATGGTTTGCAGACTAAAGAAAGCACTGTATGGACTGAAACAAGCACCAAGGGTGTGGTATGCAAGACTGGACAAATATCTACTTTGTCTTGGTTTCAAGAAAGGTAATGCAAATAGTAATTTATACTTAAGAACTGAAGAAGATGGAATCTTGATTATAGAAGTTTTTTTTGATGATATCATTTTTGGAGGCAATGATAAGATGAGTAAGAAGTTTTCTAAATAAATGGAAAATGAATTTGAAATGTCAATGATTGGTGAGATGAAATTTTTCCTTGGTTTGAAAATTAATCAGAGTAAGAATGGCATTTTTATATCTCAGACCAAGTATCTTAAAGAAATGTTGAAAAAGTTTGGAATGGAAGATTGTAAACCTATTGGAACACCTATAGTAATAGGAAACAAACTGACTAGACCAGATATTACCAATGCAGTTTGAATTGTGGCTAGATATCAGGCAGATCCTAAAGAAACACATTTGTTGTTGTGAAAAGAATTTTTAGATATTTGAAAGGGACAATAGAATATGGATTATGGTATGAAAAATCTGATGATTTTACATTGCAGGCTTTTACTGATGCTGATTAGGCAGGTAATTTGGATGACGAGAAGAGTACAAGTGGTGGTGCATTTTTCCTTGGGAAAAGGTTGGTTTCTTGGTTGAGCAAGAAGCAGAATTGTATTGCTCACTCTAATGCTGAGTCAGAATATGTTGTTGTTGTAATAAATTGCACACAAGTTGTTTGGATGAAACAAATGTTGGAAGACATCAGAATAACTTTCAAAGAGCTAGTGGTTATTCATTGTGATAACACTAGCACAGTAAACATGTCAAAGAATCATGTAATGCATTCAAAATCTAAGCATATTTATATTAAGTATTATTTCTTGAGGGAGAAAGTAGCAAATAAATAAATTAGACTAGAGTACAATAGCACAAAGGAACATATAGCAAATATATTTACCAAACCTTTTCCAAAAGATACTTTTGAATATCTCAGAGGCATGCTTGGGGTGGTGGCTCCTCCCAGTGGTAATTAACAGATGCAGATATGCATCAGTCCAGTGGTTTTCAGAGATATATCACTCTCTGGACTTGATGTATGGATCTACACCTTAGGGGGAGTGATTGCAAGAGAACACTATGAAGTACATTTGGGTGATCTTGAACCTAATTGTTGGACATGAAGATTTGAAAAAGATACACCTTACAGAAGACTACAAATGAGTTATGGCACCCTTTTCCATTGCTTCCAAAGGGGGAAGGAATCTATGTGAAAATCCATACTATTTTGGGAAGACTTGTGTTGAGGATATTGAGAAGATTGTATTGAGAGAGAGAGAGAGTACTTTTGGGTTGATACATATGGATTTTCCCATATGTTGCCATCAATGCCAAAGGGGGAGATTTTTGGATGATATCAATTTTGGTTATTGATCATTCTTTTGATATTTATGTTTTGTCACTGATGTCAACATATATTTTTGTGGAGAAGACAGACTGGCTACTTAACTGGAAGAAGTGTACGGACACTATACGGATGATTCAAAATGATCGAAGTTGGATTATTGTAGAAGGATGTGTACTGACCTTATTCCTAAGGTCTCTTGACTAAAGGTTACATATTGTGGATGTTACAGTTGATTTGATGAAGACTTGTTTTCTGGACTATAATTGTGATTCTAGATAGAGCAGGTCTTTGTGTTTCTGGTATATCTTTCTGGAAAACATACTTCAGATGATGTGAGCTTACTAATGGATATCTGACATATGTTAGAGTAATGGGTTGAGTTTGATTGTTGTTTTTTTACTGGTGACGTCATCTATGGCGTATATTGTGGAGAAGACCTATTTACTGGCCGACTTCATACATGTAGCATGTGGAATTAATTATGAGCATGGATTATAGATCTGGAAGTATATGTGGTGGATTTTAATTGATGTTTACTTGTTATAGGTACCATGTGTATCTTAGCAAGGGGTTATATAATTATTTGGATGATGGAAATTCTTAATTGGTCGACCTAGTTAATTATGTATTAGGAAAGCTTAAGTAGCCAACCTAATGAATTATTGTAAAAGGGTATATATGAATGATCTTTTCTTGTGGAGAAGATGTGGCAGAGAATAAAGGATAGAGATGTGTGGAAGTTGCAAAGCTTGTTTACTGTTGGATATAGAGCAAAGTGGATTATTATTATACTTCATTGGAACTGACCAAGAAAAGATAGTTTCTATCAGAAATTTCACTGGATTGTGTATTTGATTTACACGCTTGATTCAGATTGTAAATCCTTGAGGGTGGCTTTAACCTTCTTTGGGAAGTGTGCCTTGGTAGTGAGCCTACTATTTTCTTTGACTCCTAATAGGGTATGTCTCCTAACAGGGACTGTGTACTGTAATGTTTTAACAAGCTCCTAACAGGGCTAATATATTTTAACAGGGATACTATACTCTCAGTACATTATTTGTGGGTGTTAATTCCCATCAGGGTTTTACCTTTGACAGGGTTTCCTCGACAACAAATATTGTGTTATGGTGTTGGCATTTATTGTTTTATCATTTACTTTTGTTGATATGGTTTATAAAGTTTAAATTTTAATAATCTATACTACAACTGATTCACCCCCGCCCCCCTCTTAGTTGTCTTGTGGACTGTTATTCCTAACATAATGTACTCTCAAAATTTCATTCAATTTAAACCACTAACACAGCTAGTCATTCCTCTACATTATTTGGCACCAATTTTTATTTTTATATACCTTATTATATGTTTTTTAGTTTCATTCAATTTTTCTTGGGAAGATTTTATTTTATTTTTTTCCTTCTACAGCTCTTGTGTCAATCTATCAATATTTTTTCTTTCTTACTCTGCTTTTCCTTCCCACTATTTTTCTCTTTCTATCTAATGGTCCAATTGGTTTTGTAATTTTTTTGTTGAGGCAGCATCATTCTCCAGCCTTTTGTATAATTGTGTTAAAGAGGTTCTTTCCTTAACAATTTTTTTATGCTTTTAGCCAATATTTGCTTTATTTCATTTAGTTAGGTCTTCGCCTATTTGTTCTCTATAATTGCATATGTAGAGGTAGAATTTTTGTATCCTTTTATGTAATTCATTTCTATTGTTATTTGTTGCTTTCCTCTTTGCTTTCTCATTTTCCAGGTCTTCCTATAAATTTTATATTCATCTCTCCAGCTTATTTTTCTCTCTCTCTCCAACTTGAGCAATGATGTGCAGACCACTTCATTGGTCTCTTTTGACACGTTATTTTTTCTACATTTTTAACTCTGGAAAAATTCATTTGGATAGTGCTAACATAAAATTTAGAGGGATTCATCTAACTCTATGGTGGATATTTTTTCTATGTGGGGGCATAACAACCATGTACTCCATCATTTCTTTGTTTGGGTCATATGTGAGAAATACCTTGTTTAATGCAAGTTGTTCCTCTGTAGTTATAGTAGACACATCCCTATTCATTATCTTTTTATTTTATTTATTTATATTTTCTATGTCTATAAATTGACCAAGGAAAGTATTGTAATGAAAATTTGTGGTTGCTGACGCAGTTGAATGTTTGAATGGTGAAATAGAAATTGTAGTGATGTAGGCGCCTCCACCTATACCCATGGTTGTAACTAATGAATTTTAAGGATTAGAAATACCCATTCCTAATCTTATCCCACTATCACTTACAACTGGAGTTATGAGAATGTTTTGAGGGGTTTGTTTTAAAGCTACAAACAATACCTTTGTAGTGTAAATTGATGGAGTTGAAGTTGTACTCATCATATTTGTCATATTTTTTTTCTTCTTCACATTGCCTCTTGTGAGAGATTTCATTTTATAGTATCTTCTACTATTGGCCTATTATGAGAGATTTATTTTTGTTGCACTTGTTCACCACTATAAGAATTTTGCATCAAGTGTCGATACCATATAAGAATTTTCCTAACGCAATGAAAATATGCCAAGATATAGAAGCTCAAAGAATAACACAAGAGAGATAAGAAATGATATGATCCTTAATTGATTGAATTCAACAATTATCAATAATGCAATAAAGCCCATTTTATTTTCAATATAGATATGTCTAAATATATAGGCAATGCATGATAACTAGGAGAGATGAAAGAGATAACCTATCAACCATAATAGGTGTCATATATTTCCACCAAAGATGGATCATTCTCCATTGTGAAATGAAGTAGGTGCAACAATGAGAGGATGATGATGTGATAAGTGCACTAAAGGTGGATCTCACACATAAAGTGGAATGAGATAAGAACTAACACCACCTATGTGGAATTCTCCTACACTATGTGCTAAAATGGGATGAAAACACCTAGGTGTCTACAATGAAAACTACTATGCAGTGAATTATCCCAAGTAAGCTTAATTAAAGTGTAATTAAAAATATTGAATTACACCAACACCCATCTTAAGTGCAACTTAGGGGAATGCACTTAAACTCGCAAGGCTAGATGATAATGCAAGATGGGTCTCAAGTACTAGGAAATGTTAGGTACTCATGTACAATATGAAATTGCAAGATCAATGCAATGAAATCTCTCATAATGTGGGGAAAGGGAGAAAACCTTATGGGACAAAACTCCCCCCAAAAAGAGATATGAAAACAATCAAGATGCATGAATGGATGGAGTACTCAAGACCCCCAGTATGACATACATCATGTATATACAATCAAGTATCCCCTCATAGGAAGGAAAGAAGAAGACATGATATCCCCACCATAATGAACAATGTCCTACAAGAATGGTGAGAGCTTGAAGGAAAAACATAGACCAATGCCTAAAAACAACATTTCTCCCCTAACGAAAAAGATATACCAAGTACAAATGCAATAATGCTTCCCATTGTAGATAGGAAGAAGGAAGGGGAATCCAAATGAAGTATGAAGATGTCCCTGAAATATGCTAATGTGTCACCATGTCCTTGGATGATGAAGATGCCATGAACCAATCAGGAACATATCCAATTATAGTAGAATTTGACAAGCAAGGAACCAATGGTAATTGAGTGTGATCAAGCTCCAAAGACAAAGATGTCTCCTCTAATTATTAAGGAGGACGAGAGATAAAGTAGCCCATTCTCAATGTAGAAGGTACTGTTATACCCTGCATACTCGTCCCTACATCTTGTTGGAAAATTTTGGGTCCCCCTTTTCACTTTTGGTTTTTCCTTGGTTTCTTTTTTGCCTCTTTTTTTTTCTCTGGACTTTGCCTCCGCACATTTTTGTGTTTCCTTTTGGTCTTCCTCCCTCCGAGACCTAGTTCCAGAGTGTTTTGTTTCTTTGTGCTAGCCATATTTTGGACTCTGGGATTCTTTGTCACTGCTTTCTCTTTTGTTAGAGGGTGTGGTTGCACGGGATCCCCGGGCCCAAATTTCGGAGGTTTGCCTTTTCTCGGGACTAGCTAAAGGAAGCAGTGCATTTTCACCTAAGGGTATAAATGAGGTTTCACTTGTCATTTTTACATTTACCGTGAACAAATTACCCTGAGCGAATTAAGAGTGATTAAGAGCGATTTGTGAAAATTAACAGTGAGCTAAGTACATTTGCTTCGAGTGTTTAACAATGAAGTTATTGTTTGAGCTTGTGTGTGCTTCCAGTTATCCTGTAGGTTCTTTCGTGTTCATGGTCTGTGAAGCTATCTGTTTGCAGAGCACCTCCCATCCCTTCCTCTCGCATTTCCTGGTTTTAATGTAGGCCCTTCTGGTTCTCTCTTTTTATTTTTTGTTTGTTTGTTCTTTATTTTCTGGTTTTCCTTTTGTTTTGTTTGCCTTCTATCTTCTAGTCTTCATCATCACCTCCTGTTGGTGGGATGGCTTCGTAGGAAGGTTTTCCGCCTTCTGTGCATTGTATTTTTGTGTACATTTGTGAATAATGTAAGTTTATGTGCAAACCATTGTAAATAGTGTAAATTCAGCGTAAATCCCTGTAAATAGTGTATGTAGTTGTGAATTCTTGTTAGTTGTTAGTAATTTGTAGGTTAGTTAGTTATCTAGGGTATAAATTTGTTCAGCAGCCTCCTATTCTTTGGAGGTCTATGTATATAGTGTGTATAATGGGCATCTATAGAAGTATTCTTTTGTAAATTTGCATGCTTGGTCTGCACATTCTATTTTTTCCAACCTGCCCTGTGGTGAGCTCGACGTGCCCTGTTGCATTGTAGACCCAAATTTGAGCTATCCCACCTAGTCTCCACCATGGCTCAAACTCGGCACCTCACCTATTCAATTCATGGATGTTTTCTCTCTCCTCATGTCACTTTGGCATTGATGGCAGGATTAAATTCCCCCACATATGAGCATTTAAATCATCCCAAGTGGAATTCATTCCATCTATGTCAAGACATCTATTTCCATTAAGTATCATTACTCTATTTATTGCATGACCATGCGACAACCCACGTCAGCCTAGTACAGCTCACTGCCCAGTCATTTCAATAGCAGATAGTTTCTCTGAACTCTAGGTTCCACGTATTCCCATGACCTTCATCACATTTTCACATAGACCAGAACTCCCCCAGAACCCCTGGGTTTTGATCAAATCCAAAGTAAGTTATCATTCATTACATTTTGGTATTTGATGCAAGCTAGCATCTTTTTGAATAGGTGTGAAATGGAAATGAAATATCTAGAACCCAGAACTTATTTTATTTCAAATAATTGTATTGACGGTTGTCTGGTCTTGCAGGTTATCAACGATCATCAATCAACATGTCTGAGGTAGCTTCTCCTCCCGGAAGCCTAGAACTTCCAACCACATCAACAAGGGCGGCCACCAAGTCAAAGGCTGAAAGGGCACTAGAAAAACTCCCACTCACATCCAAATATCCAAGGGATGGTGCCCTCGTAGGATCCAAGGTGGATTCTATGTTGCATCTAGTCACAGATACTGAGGTCGGACCCTGAGCTAGATTACAAGGCATAATTAGAACAATGTTTGCCCAGCATTCCATCAGAGATAATATGGTGAAGAATGTGGCCACCTCTGGTATCATCTAAGATGCTTGATTTCCTTACTCTTTGTAGGCCCCAGAGTTGATCCTAACTCTGTCCAAACACTAGAACACCACCACCAGGGCCGTTATACTTATTGCTACCCTTCCAATAGGCTATCCAATGCCCTTAGTATCTTCGGACACTGCTACATTTTCTTTGGGGCTGGGAATCCCCTAGTTCTCTAATTCTATTGTCATCTCCCATGCCACCTCCCTGCAAGAGTTTGACAAAGTTCCACAACTCGACTGGCATCACCTCAATAACCATTGGCTGAAGACACCAAGGAAATACTACAAGAAGATGAAGTTGGAGATCCCCTGAGCAGATTTCAAAGAAAGAATCCAAGCAGGGATCATCTTCATATGTCGGGTCTTCAGAGAATCTCATGCCCAGTATTTCTCTCTGTGGATGTATTACTTCATGTATGGCATCTCCACCAATGGGCATAATTTTGACTGGGCAACAATTGTTGCCAATCATGTGGACTTTCAGTTGAACAACATTGGCCAAAATTTGAAGTTCTACATGACTTCATACGTGTAATGGGCACTGGAACAATAAAGACCCAGAATTCAAGGTTTAGTTACAATGGGCGTCCTTGGGACCAGGCCTGGCCAGAGTGCTCTGTGGCACCATTTTCCCCAAATTCAATGGGAAGTTAGCTTCCCCAATTTTTGCCAAGTAAATGACACCTTCGTTTACTTCAACATTGTGATACCATCTCGGGATGCCAGTTACCAGCTATCAAAGGAGGCTATGGCCTTGGTGAGTACATATGGTAATTATTTCATTCAATTTCATCAACATTTTTATATTCGGGTGATTGGGTTTTTCAGAAAGCCCTACCTACTCCCCAAGCATTGTGGGGATATGATTGTTTTGATGGATTTTTTCAGGCAAATCATGGAACTTCATGCATTTTATGGAGTGAAGAAGGTTACCTCCATCCTGTTCTTGATCATTTGCAATAATTATTCTTGCAGTGGCCAAAGAGGCTGGTAATGAGTTGAAGAGTCTAGGACTGGCCGAGTTCCACCTGGCAAGGAACAATTTTGACCCACTCGGAAAGATAAGCACAGCACTGCCCTGGGCATCCACACCACACGAGACTCACATGGAGTATTTTTTGGCATATTTCCAAGATGACTTCAATGTCTGGGAGCGAAGGTACTCAAGGATGACTAAAGGGATGATGAAGAGCCTCGGCCTTCGGACCTTTCCAAAAGATTTTTTGGACATCGGGCCCTTGGAGGACATGTCTTACAAACTATAGGGGATAGACAAGATGGATCTCCCTCTAGTGGATTGGGACACCCCAAAGACTTTAACAATTGAGGACATCACCCAGGGAATCATACAGCGTAGTCACAAATATTTTGCACAAGTGTGCAAAAAAAGCACCCGTCGAGGTCCAATTTTGTGGGGGTCCTCTTTGGCCTCTGGAGCGGTCGAGCTGAGAAGAGATAGGGGAAAGAAAAAGAAGGCACCCTGGCCCAGGTTACACCCTCGCCTCCACTCCCTATTTTGGATAAAATTCACACTCAAATGGAGGCATCTCACCAGCTAAGTGAAACATTGAGCACCCAGCTTTCTCTCAGCCTTCCAGTTACTCCGGTGGGATCCGGCCTCCCTTCAAGCTTTCCATCACTTGTAGGACTAATGAGCCAAGTAGTGAACACAAAGGATGAGAATGCAGCTATCATGGACATCGGGGTCCCACTGGAAATAAGAAGAAAGAAGCCAAGGGTGGATAACCCTCCACCAAATGCAGATGCAATCCCCAGGCAATCAAGAAACATTCATGTGGAGCTTATCCCTTCCAAACCCGAAAAAGAGGATCGGCCAAAGGCCTCCCCTCCCCATGATAATTTTGACAACATCTTCCAGACTGAAGATCTTGTAAATATACATGAAGATGTCAAGAGATCAGTAGAAGAGATCATCATGCAAGAGGCAAAAAATATCCCCAGGGAGGAGGAAAGGCAAGAAAAGGAGATCGCCCCCAAAGAAGAATTCCAAGAGCAAGGGTAGGAATAAGAACAAGAATAGGAATTGGTGAATATACCAAGTACTAGAGAAACACCGGTCCCAGGGACAAAGAAAGAGGGAAGGCAAGAACAAGATGAGCAGCCAATAATGGCTAGGGAAACCAGAAATTCAGGAGCAACCGTACCCCCATTCATCACACTCCAGATGCCTCTATTTAATTTGGGTGATCAGCTTCCCCAGAATCCAACATTCGGCAAGATAGTCTTCGTAGCCCAATAGCTAGATCCCAACCAGACACCTTCACCCCCTCTAGAAGATGTGCCCTCGAAGGAGAATGTCCCAGTGGATAATGCTGAAGAAAACCAGCAGCAACAACACACGGGAGAGAACCCCAAGAACATGGATGTAGAAATTATAGGTGTCAGGGGAGATGGGGTCCCCAACACCATAGATTAAAATACCACCAAGGTGGGAGAATCAGGGAATCCCGGGAGCGAAGAAAAGGATTCCATAGATATTGTAGATGTCGAAGAAGAGCGGTCCACTCCCAAGGAAAACCCTAGTGTCCAAGATCTAGCCATAAGACCACCCCTGGCACCACAGTGGCTGGTAGAGTCAAGAAAAAGGAAGGCCCCGGAAGCAGTGAGAGTTCCCCTCTCTTTGGCCAAAATGATGGCCCAGAATCAAGAGGCTCAGAAGCCTAAGAAGGCCCACACCATCCATACTCTTCAAACCAGCCTGGGAGGAAGTACCATCGCACTAGTAGCAATGCCTCCCCCAGATGTAGAAGTGGCAGTCATAAGAGCTGAATAATATAAATTTATAGAAGTTCCTCTAGGGAGGAGAGATAAACAGGGGGAATTGAACCTGTTGAAAGAGGCTACCCGGGTGATTGAAGCTTGATATGACATGTAGGCATAGACGCTGAACAAGGAAAAAGAAAAGAATGTAAATCTCCACAGGCTTCTTGCATAATCAACATAGTCATTGGCCGAGATCCATTTAGAAGCCTCCACATCTGGAACACCACTCCCATAGGGTGACATCGATACTCTAAGGGCCATGCAGAAGAAAGCACAAGCTGTGGATGGGTGGGTCACTAAGCAGATCACAGTCATAAGGAATTTCCTAGAAGCAACACTCCCAGACCTCTACCAAGACAATAACATCGTGGGCCAGGTGAATGGCGTCGTCTCCCTATGGGAGAAAGAAGTGGAAAAGTATGAGAAGTGGAGGTCCGAACTAGAAGAGATGATGAACTTTGGGGAGGAAGTCATCACAGAAACATGTATTTTGGTAAATGAACCCTTTGGGCTTCTCTAGGCCCAGCACTCCAGACTTGGCCTCAAAATTGAGGTGACAAAGCAATTGGTAGTGGCCCTAAATAATAGAATCCCAGAAGTTCAAAATTCTTTAAATTCATACACGACTTTTGTAACAAGGGTTTCGCAAGTCGATCCCTTCACCACCAGGACTTGTGCTCCAGAAGATTTTTTATTAAGTAAATTTGATGAGTTGATGGAGTCATGGTACCAGTCCTTCAAAGATTTTGATGAAGGTAAAATGTTTCACCTAACCAAGATGATGCTCCAAGCTCATGACGCAGTGAAAGTGGTTGCAGAATTCAAGGAAAGGGTCGGCGATGTTAACGAACAGTTTGGGGTTTTCAATGACCGATGGGACTGCATCAAGGACGTGGATGAGGAAGGAATTAGCCAGATTTTGGAGGCCTTCAAATAGAACACAGAACAATAAAGTTCTCTGGTCTCCGGGGATTTCTGCCAACAGGGTGAAGTTTTTGTAAATTCATTATTCTTTGAGCGTAAGCTCCTGGACTCAAGAATTCCAGGTCTAAAGTTTTGTATTCATTCACAGTGATCTGCATCTAGGTTCCCTGGAGCTGACCAATCACTGTCAAGCAGTTAATGAGGTTTAGAAGATAGACGATCCAGATAAGGCATGTTAGGCAGAAGAGATGGCTCTGACAGGTGATTCCCCTGAGGCACCGCTCTGAAATTAATTACCTGGTGCACATCAAAGATAGGGAGATGCAATTTGCATTTATGAGGCATGTAGCCTAGGATATTGGGACGATTATATTTCTTCTATAAATACCTTGGCACTCTTCTCTAGGTCAATTTTTCCAGATTTCTCCTCTTATCTTCTTCTTTTGTCTTGTCAGACCTCTGCATATCCCGAGGTGATTGTAAGTTGTGTAGGTAGTACCGGCCATGGATAATGTATTATATTTGGCAAGTGTACAGTTAGATTAGGTTATTTTTAGTCAAACATTGTGTACAAATAAGAATTTTGGTGCCATAACAAGGGTCGGCAAAATTGATGATTTTGCAGTCCAGCAAGTAATAGAAGCATAGCATTTTTTTACTTTCAGTAGTTTCAGGAGCTCAATGCTCAATTGTTCTTAGTAGTTTAGAATACTCCCTTGGAGCCATGGATGTACTCACCAGTGATGTTGGAATCATTTGAGTTAATGAAGAAGGAAGAACATCTTATGGCTATTTTTTATGTGTTGTTCTGATACCTGGAGTTAACAAGCATCTTTTGTGTAGTATGTTTTCTTATATCCTTTGATCCTATGTTTTATTTTAGATTAATGATCCTATCTCCCCTTGCTACTGGATGCATGTGAATCACTGGTTCTTTGTGTATTTGGTATTTAGTGTAGTTTCTTACATTGGAGCATTGTTTGATATTTGAATATATATTACATAACTATAGGTAGAAGCATATATCTAACCTTGATCGATCTTTTGTAATTTCTTTATTAAGTCCAAATGCTTGCAGGAAGCCCCATCCCTTTTGAAATCCCTGAGAAGATGATTAAAAACTAGCTATCCCCTCACACAACAGTCACCTACCCAACTTAGCTCCCCCGCACAGTCAAGACCCAACTACCAGGTGCTTGGAGGCTAGGAGAATTCATTCTCTGGTAAACCTCTTCAGGCAGAGTTGGTCAGTACCCCAGTACCCAGTGACAACTTATCTTTGTTGGTGGAGCCGGTCACAAAGTCCCGTCAATAGGTACACCAAAGGTAGATTCTCTAGGATCAATGTAGAAACTACTCCATGAAAATTGAATAATATTCTTCTCCTTAGGAAGAAACAATGTCATAGGTGTATAAATGAAGCCTCCCCAATCTGTAGGAAGAAACCTCAAGATGTATGATGTCTTAGAAAATTGTATAGGAGTCTCCAAAACATAAGTTGTATCAACCTGAACCAAGCAATGTGACATATCAAGTGAAGGAAGAGACTCATGAATTCCAATCCCCTAAGACTCAAATGTCTTCTCTAAAGATAAGGATACCTCCTCCAAATTTTGTATCAAAAGATCCACAATCATGTCAAACTCGAAAGAAGGATCAAGTGGACAATGAAGATGAGGGTCAGAGTTTTCCCTTGCAACAACTAGAGAAGGTTCATTATCATCAAACAGAATATGAATTTCATCAATAATGTCTCCAAAATCTTTAATGTAGGACTCCACAAGCAAACCTGCAATGTCATATAAGAAGACATCCCAAGGAATTGTGTTTAGAAGACAAGGAATATCCTATTGCACTAAATCAAAATAATCTATGGCTATAGGAATAAAAGAATCATTGGGATCAATAATATAATTGATTTCAAGTGGAGAAGTAGAAGTTGCACTTTGAGCATTTAAATCATCATAGCTCTCAAGTTGTGCAAGACATTCAATCTCCCATAGGGTATGTTCATCAAAGGGAATAGTATCTTAATCATCAAGTGGAATGATGAGATATGCAACTAGATCTTCTGGGAATGGAGGAACATGTGGATCTCCAAGATGCTCCCAAATAATGGTCCACCATGTGCATAAGAACTCAATACCTTCTACCTTGGATTTGACTTCAGGGAAGGAAGATGTATTGATATTGTAAGCAATCAATCTCTTGATATCCAATTTTGTTTCACGCCAAGATATTTTTTTCAACTTGTACTTTGGCTTAGGAATGAGTCCATAAAGATGAGGCAATATTTTAAGTCATCTTAATATGTGGTGATGAATTTTTCCCGTGATGCATGATTATCCCCAGTAAAAACACAAGATGATCAATTTTGTATATTCATTTATTTTAGCCATGATGCACTTCGCCCATAACAAAATGAGATCAAAAATAATTGCACCCCCCCCACCAACCCCCCACAATGCACTAAATCAAAGAGCCCCCCCCCCCCTCCCAGAAAAAAGATCATTTGGGCATTTTATGTGTACAATTGCCACTTGAAAAAATAAGGTAAAGTGGACTTCTGATTTTGATGATTACAACAGAAAATATGAAGCTATAACAGACTCAAACAAATAAGGAACAAGATCTCTCAAGGATCCTATTTATTACAAGTGCCAAAATAGGAAAAAAATATACCAAATGTTGAAAGTGATATGTCCACTCTCAATAGCTACTACATGATAGCAATTATGGAAAGGAGACAAAAAAATCATGCACTTTCAAAAAAAAAAGGCACCTAAAAAATGTGTCTATATGAGCCTGAACGAAACCTCCGAAGTTGTAAAAATAAGGATTGGACAGGTACAGTCATCATAAATTGAGATTTCTGAAAACTCTATCCATGAAAACTAAAAACTAACAGCACCACTAAAACATTTAGGATATTCTACCCAAAATCAAAAAAAAAATGCACTCAAAAGGGAGTCTATATGACCAAGTTATGGGCCTCTAAAGTCAGACTTTAAATTTGAAAATGAAAATGGTGAGGGGGGAGACAATTCAAACTCTGATGATGTCAGTAGACAACAGAATTAAATTTGATAGTCAAACAGCCATCATAGCAAAAGAAAAGCACCCAAGTATGATGGTCATACGATTGTCAAATTAAACATAGCATACCTGCACGCGTCGGAAAAAAAAAAGACAGCCCTTGGAATTGTTGACGGGGCAGTGCTTACATGGATTGACCATACAAGTGATGTGGTATTCGTTGTTGATATGTCACCTTCCTTGCAAAAATTGTGGGTCTCTATATCTGAAAATCCATGGATCTTTTATCAGATCTAGGTGGTGGTCGCATGGAAGCTACCCATGGACCCTGTGTTGGAAAAGGCATTGTGTGACTATCGCGATCAGCACACCATGGGAGGAACGTGGCTTGTCGTGCAAGCAAATCGATGAGATGGTGTGGAAATTGGCGAGCTCGTGTGTTGTGCTTGACGCTGAGGATTGTGTCGAGTCATGTTTGTCGAGTTCGCTGAGTGCGGGAGTGTTGCGTGAGATGCCTAACTAAATTAGATGTGTCGTGTTGGACAGAGGGTAGCTGAGATAGGATTGTAGGACTTGGCATTGGGATCTCAAGAGAGTAGAAGAGACCGCGAAGGAGAAGAAGACTGCCAAGATTGGGGTTTGGATGTCGAGCGTAGGGTTTGGATGCCACGACGGAGGAGATCGCGGGCAGACTACTTCATTGGGCATCGCATTGGGAGGAGATCGTGGGCATAGTGAATCCTGTAGTGAACTTAGCATGGGGTGGGGTGGTGTGGATTCAATGCCAGTGTGAGAGATCACAAACAATGAGTCATGTGGAAGAAGTAGACCATACAATTGCTGCGGTGAGTAGGAAGTCACGTTCAGGGAGTGGTGGTGGTGGCGGAAACTATCACTTATTTTGCACTAATATTTGAGTTTAGTCCCACATTCCTTGTGAATGTGGGATTTGTGCTATATAAAAGTAATAGCCTGGTCAACCTCTACCAATTTAGATTTTCCTCGTAGGGAATATCTTGCAGATTTCAACAGGATTCTATGTGCTTATATGACAAATACAGAGGTCGAACCCCAAAAAGTTTTGACAGAAAATATAATAATAAGATCCCAAATGTAAAATTAAATGAAATCCGACATCTTAAAAAAAAAAAATTGTATAAACAAATTCGGATCATACCATCGAATTGTAGATTGAGATGTACGAGCCAATATAGTCAAAATTTGTCGTAATAACCACCTAGATGCAATGGTGAGGTCAAATCTTTCTCTAGACACTCCCACAAGTTGTTGGTACCCCAGATCTGAATCATATCCCTCCAACACATAAATAAAAAAACTCTCTAATGACTTTGCAATGAACACTCTATGGCTCTGATACCATGTAAGAATTTTGCATCAAGCATTGATACCATATAAGAATTTTTCTAATGAAATGAAAATATGCAAGATCTAGAAGTTCAAAGATTAAAACAAGAGAGATACATGAAAATGATATGATCCTTAACTTATTGAATTCAATAGTGATCAATAATACAATAAATCTCAGTTGATTTACAATTAGATATGCCTGGATATATAGGTAATTCATGATAACTAGGAGAGATGCAAGAGATAACCTATCAACCACACTAGGTGGCATCACATGTCCACCAAAGGTGGATCATCCTCCATTGTGAAATGAAGTATGTGCAACATTGAGAGGATGATGATGTGGTAAGTGCACTAAAGGTGGATCTCACACATAAAGTGGAATGAGATAAGAACTATCACCACCTAATGTGGAATTCTCCTACACCATGTACTAAAATGAGATTCAAACTCCTAGTTAGCTACAATGAAAACTAATATGCAATGCATTATCCTGAGTAAGCATAAGTAAAGTATAATTAAGAATATTTAATTGCACCAAAAGCCACAACTAGTACTAGTACCCATACCATCCCCACCATTGGCAGAAGCACTTGATTCACCACCATGTTCTAGTTGTGATTGAATTTTGGGTATCTGGATAGTCTGGATTTGAAGCTCTAACAAAAAGAGGTAAAAGTTTTAAATTTATACCTTCCCCTATTGATTCAACTCCAATGGTTGGTTTTTCACTAGGTTTTGTTGGAACTTCTACCAACTTTGGTGTCTAAGGACCTTGTCCTTCGGGCCCCCGACCATCACCTTCATAACCATTTTTTTCTAGTATGGTTGTCCCTTTAGTATATTTTTGTTTCACACGCTCACTCAAAAAATATTTTTTTGCAGAGTCTACAGTAGTTTTTGGATTGAGACTTGAGGGTATCTCCTCATCACGATTCACCATCATTATCACTATCAGTTTATGCTTTTGTGGGATTCTCTTTATTCCACAATTAGCTAAACTCAATATCATCTAGGATATCTTCAAAATCTGTACTAGTCTTTGGTTCACCTAGATTCTTCCTCATAGTCCAACAATTAGTGATTTTGTTTTGAGTCCAGTGTACATCCACACAAGGTTGAAATAGAGATTTTAGCATAGTTTATTAAAAAGATCAAACATCATCTCTTTTGTAAAAATTATCGTACCTATTAATTTGGATGTCTTTCTTTTTTGTTCTTTGTTTGTGCAATGCCATAATTTCCGTTGACAATTGTTTTGGAGAAATACTTTTTTCCCCAATAGTTTCCTCCACTTTTTTAACCTCATCCCAAGAATCCCTATTTTTCAACATTTCTAGCAATGGTTTACTTTCATGTGTAATTCTAATTCCAGATTTCTTATTCACCACAAGACTTGATTGAATGGCATTGCATGGATCATACTACCAGTAACTGTCAACATCAAAATGAAAAAAATGAAAAAATTCATGTGTCACACTACATGTTTTTCTCTCAAATGTGAACCCTCCACATGAGAAAAGTAATGAAGGAAATATGGTCTTCTTTTTCTAACCATGAAATATTTCACCTGTACTCTATATCTTCCATACATATTTCAATGCAAGAACACTCTCTATCACAAGGATTGGAAGTTTTTAAGGTTCTGCAACTGATCCAAAAAACCTTAACACGATATATTCTTTCATGAGGTACCAGTTAGCCCATTATATTTGAGGTATGAGTTGAATAAAATCTCTACAAGACACAGGAAATTTAGGCATTAGAGTGTTTTAAATTTTTGTTGGGATATTTTTGGATATTGTGCATATATTTATTGAAATTGATGTTTTTTCATTGGTGTCAACATATTCCTACTATTGATGACAATTTTCCTGTGTCTTCCTGACATGTTCAGTGAGAAGATTACTTTGGTACAGATATTGTATTGAATATCAGATGTTGTGAAGGTATAGATGGTTTCAGTGATGTCTATATTTGATCTATGTCAACTTACAAAGGTTCTCATGATGATTTGAGTGAGCTATGAAGGATTTATTAGAGACTGGTATTTTGGTTTCTCAGGAAGAGATAGTGTTGCAATTATTAGATTGGTGTGGATCAGTTATGAAATATTCTTGGTTTCTAACCTGGTGGTGAGTTCAAGACATCAATGTGTGTCCTCAACTTGAGTATTTCATGATTTGGATTCTTTAAATCTATTTTAATTTTATGACAGAGGTTGTTGATTAGTGTTCCTGATGAACAGTGCAGAGATGAGTGTCAATTTGTGTTGTTGGATTACATTGGATTATGTGATCAAATTTGGTGATTTTGATGTGGCATATTATTGTTCTTATTTTTCTTGGATGACTTGTGATGTAGCGGTTTGTGAAGGATTGTGGTGTGATCTATGGATCTAGAGTGTGTTCGAGGATGTTTTTATTGATCATTGTTATGCCTTAGTTGACATTCAATGGATTGCATCATGTATTGAGTTGTAATGAATTAATATTTTGTAATTAGGTCCCTAACTGACATATAACTGACATAGTTGAAATAAAGTTGATGTAATGTATAAAATATGTAATCATTTGTGAATGTGAAGTGTGTGCTTAGTATGGAAGAGTGTATGCAAAGAGGTATGAGTAGAATCTACAGTTGAGGTAGATATTTGATGCACTTCATTGGAACTGTATTGGCATATCAGAGATAGTGTCTGTCATTTTGTGAGGTATGGACTATTGTCCATTATAAATTTTGATTAGATATTTTTGTAAGGTAGTTGGCATTCTTTGGGTTGAAGCCCTTGTTGTATTTGAGCAGTGACCTCTAAGTAGTGTGCATGAATGCATGCACATTCCCCTTTGTAATACTCCTAACAAGGTATAGTGATTTTAACAGAGTACATTCATTTTGTGGGTTTGATCCCCACCATGGTTTCTCCCTTATCATTTTTTCCACATTTAATAATATTGGTGTTATGTGTTGACTAATGTGTTGTGATCTTGCATTCATGTTTATCATTCAGATCGGAGATTAAGTTCATAAGTTGGTTATTGATTTGAAGTTTTGGGTCACAACTGACTCCCCCCCCCCATCCACTCAGTTGTGTTTGTTTCCTTAATTATAACAATTGGTATCATATCTAAGTCCTCTTTTTGAAGCTTCACCGCTTGAGGAGATCCTGATGGCAGCATTTAATAAGGAAATTTCAAGATTTATAGGTACTAATTATGCTATATAAAAGGGTTGGATGATTACACACTTCATATGTATTGGTGAAGAGTATTGGGATATCACAAATAAGTCTTATACTTATCCTGATGATCTTTCTACTATGACTCCTGGTGAGAAGAAATAATCTGAGTACAATGTAAGAGAAAAAGAAGCCTTGTTGAGCACATTATCAAATGCAAAACATAAAAATGTTATGGAACTGGAGACTGTAAATCATATATGGATAAAATTAGAGATATTACATGAAGGAGATGCATGTGTGAATAAATCCAAGTTGAAAAGTATGAAAGGAAAATATGAAGCATTGAAGATGAGCGAAGATGAGAACATTACTTTCTATGTGCAGATGGTCACCAAACTTGTTTGTGGAGTCAAATGTGTTGGTGGAATATTGGATGAAGAAGAAATTTTTTTGAATATCCTAAGATCCTTTCCTCCTTACAATCACAAAGTTGCTTCTATTGAAGAAATCAGAACTATGGCATCGTAAATAAGAGACACGTTGATTAGTAAGTTATCTTCTTTTGAAATGAGAGAATTTGGAGATGGTCTTCCTAAAGTTGAATTTGCATTTAAAGCTACTATTTCTAAGGATAAGCAAAGATATGACCCTAGAGAAATTTCATCTAAGTATGTATCTATATATTCTAAGGAATGGGAAGAAATTGAAGGAGAAGAAAGAAAGATTGAATATCTTGACGCCCTAATTGCTAAGAGACTACCTAAGGAATCTGGTAAGTATCAAGGAAAATTACCCTTGAAATGTTTTTCATGCAATAACATTGGTCATATTGCTTCTAGATGTCTGGATAAAGAATCTAAGTACAGGCCTAAGAAATTCAAGTCTAAATATCAGAAGAAGTGTTATTATGTTGTTAATGAAGGTGTAATTGATGATGAATATAAAAAGAGTGAATATGAGATTGTGTTTATTGCTATTAAAGACAAGAATTCTAGTTTCTTGAATGGGGAAAAAGCCTTGGTTTCATAATTAGATAAAAAGGATGAATGCATTATTGATAGTGGTTGTTCACAACACATGACCGGAGAGAAAAATAACTTTGTGAAGTTGGAGAAGTATGATGGTGGCGTTGTCAGATTCGGTGATAATACTCCTTGTATGATCAGAGGTAGAGGTTTCATTACATTTGATGGTAAGAATAACATTGATGATGTTTTATATGTTGAAGGTTTGAATTATAATCTTATGAGTGTTGGACAACTACTTGATAAAGGTTACAACTTACAATTCAAGGATGGAATGTGCAATATCATTGGAAGATCTGGAATTGAGATTGCCTCGGGAAGAAAGACTAAAGGTAGTGTATTTTATTTGAACAATTCAGAGAATAGATGTATAAATTCTAAGATAAATGGCAGTTGGTTGTGGCACAAGAGATTTTTCCATGTAAACTTTGATAGCATTATGAAGATAAGCACTACAAGATCAGTTAGAAATCCACCTAAATTGTTAAATCTTGTTAATGCGGTGTGTAAGGAATGTTAATTGGCTAAGCTAACTAAATCTACTTTCAAGAGCAAGAATTATTCTTTGAGTGGATTGTTAGATTTGGTGCATACTGACTTATGTGGACCTGCAAGAACTAGAAGTTATTATGGGGACAAGTATTTTATTTTTTTCATTGATAATTATTCTACAATGATATGGGTTACATTTTTTAAAGAGAAATATGAAGCCTTTGACAAATTCAATATTTTTAAAGCTATGGTAGAGATTGAGACAAGTCTGAAGTTGAAATGATTGAGATTGGACAGAGGTGGATATTTTACATCCACTGAGTTTAACATTTTGTGTGAAGAGAATGGAATAAAGAGGCAAATGTCTACTTTGTGAACCCCACAACAAAATGGCATTGTAGAGAGAAGAAATAGAACTATTTTAGGCACTGCAAGAACTATGATGATTGAAGAACATGTACCACAGGTCAATTGGAGAGAAGCAGTTAGCACTGCAGTCTATACATTGAACTGAGTTCAAATCAAGAAAAGCAGTGGTAAGACACCTTATGAACTTTGGTATGGTCATGTTCCTACTGTGAAATACTTTATAATATATGGAAGGAAATGCTATATCAGAAGAGATGAAAATTCAGGAAAATTTGATCCTAGATGTGATGAAGAAATCTTTCTTGGTTATTCTACAAAAAGAAAAGCATACAAGTGTTATAACAAAAGGTTAAGAAAAGTAATTGAAAGTGAAAATGTCAAAGTGGATGAGAATTATTAGAAATAAATTAGATCTTGCATATATGAATTAGATGATGAAGAAGACAATCAAATAATGCAAGCACAAAATCAGAATTAGAATGGTTCAGAATAGAATGAAGAAGTTGCAAATGAGGAAGAAGTGAAAACATGAGATTTTTCTACAAATGAAAACATGAAGACTCCAAGGTATGTAAGGTTAAATCATTCAGAAAAACATATTATTGGTGATAGGAATCGAGATGTTCAGACTAGAGGAAGAATTGCTAGAAATGAAATTTGTTCGATTTTTAAGATTGAACCTAAGAATGTTGATGAAGCATGCAAATATGAAAGTTGGATTAAAGCGATGGAAGAAGAATTGGAATAGATTGAGAAAAATAAGACATGGATTCTTGTTCCAAGACCTAAACACCAAAATTTGATCGATACTAAATGGGTATTCATAAAAAAATTGAATGAAGAAGGTGAAATAGTTCAAAACAAAGTGAGACTTATTTGCAAGGGATACTCACAGATGGAAGGTATTGATTTTGAGGAGACATTTGCTCTTGTTTCTAGAATTTAAGTTTTTATGATGTTTCTTGCATATGCTACTTACAAATATTTTAAGGTATATTAGATGGATGTTAAGTCTGCATTTTTTAATGGAGAGTTGGAAGAGAAAGTCTACATTGAGAAGCCAAATGGTTTTCCTTTGACCGATGAAGATGACATGGTTTGCAGATTGAAGAAAGCATTATATGGATGTAAACAAGCATATAGAGCCTAGTATGAAAGGTTAGATAAATATTTATTGAGGCTTGGTTTCGATAAAGGTACTTTTGGTAGAAACGTACACTTCAGAGTTGATCATGATAATACTTCAATTGTTGAATTATTTGTGGATGATATTATTTTTTTAGAAATGATAAGTTGAGCAAGGAATTTTTTAATGGGATTCAGAAAGAGTATGAGATGTCCATTATAGGTGAGATGAAATTTTTTATTGGTCTACAAATTACACAAACTTATAAAGGAATTTTCATATCTCATTCCAAGTATGTGAAAGAATTATTGATGAAATTTGGTATCGATGATTCAAAACTTGTCGGTAATCCTATGATTACTGGTTGCAAATTGACAAAGGATGATGATTCAACTAAAGAAAATCAAATAAGATATAGATCAATGATCAAAGTTTTACTATACTTGACACAAAGTAGACAAGATATTATGAATGATATTAGCATTGTTGCAAGATTTCAAGTAGAACCGAAGGAATCACATGTTGTTAAAATGATATTCAGATATTTGAAAGTGACGGTTGATTATGGATTATGGTATGGAAAGGATAATGATTTTACATTGAATTATTATACTGATGCAAATTGGGCAAGTAATATGGATGACAGAAAAAGCACAAGTGGTGGAGTGTTCTTCTTAGGAAAAATATTAGTTTCATGGGAAAGTAAAAAGAAAAATTGTATTTCACAATCTACTATTGAAGTTGAATATGTTGTTGTTGTTATTAATTTTACACAAGTGATATGGATGAAGAAAATGTTGAAAGATATCAGAGTAAGTATTGATGAGCCTAGTGCTATCTATTGTGACAATTTAAGTGCTATCAATATTTCAAAGAACCCTGTGTTACATTCAAAGATAAAGCATAAATCTATCAAATATCATTTCTTGAGAGACAAGGTTAGTGAGAAAGAAGTCAAATTGGAATATCTTTCTAAAAAAGAGTATATTGCATATATCTTCATGAATCCCTTGCCAAAGGATAATTTTGAGTATCTTTAAGGTAAACTTGGGGTGGCTGCCCCTCCTAATCAGAGCTAGAGATGCATTTATTTACAAAGGTCATCATTATTCTGGATTGATGTATTCAGTGGCTACTATTCAGGGGGAGTAGTTAGCTTGATGAGTCAGATATTCAAATTTTTGGCTTCTATGACTTAGTGCATATATGTGCCTTTGTCATTGGTGTTAAAGGGGAAGGGAGAGTTATGTAAAAAACAAGGTATATGTATATGGAGAAAGATTGTTTACTGATTGAGAATGTTTTTTAGAGAGACTTTGAAAGATATATTATGGATATTGTTGGTAGTACTATTGATATGATTTCTTTGTATATTGATTTGGTTTTTCACGTCATATGTTTCCATCAATGCCAAAGGGGGAGATTTTTGGTATATTGTTGGATATTATGTATATATATGCTCACATTGATGTTTTGTCATTGATGTCAATATATTCCTATTGTTGATGATAGTTTTCCTGAGATGTTCGGTGAGAAGATTACTTTGGTACAGATATTGTATTGAATATCATATGTTGTGAAGGTATAGATGGTTTCATTGATGTTTTTAGTTGATATATGTCAACTTATAGAGGTTCACATGATGATTTAAGTGAGCTATGAAGAATTTATCAGAGACTGGTATTTTGGTTGTTCAGGAAGAGACAGTATTGCAATTATTAGATCGGCGTGGATCAGTTATGAAATATTCTTGTTTGCTAACCTTCTGGCGAGTCTAGTTAATGGGTGTGTATCCTCAACTTGAGTAGTTCATGGTTTCGATGTTGGCAAGTTATTCTTTAGTTATGACAAAGGTTGTTGATTAGTGTTCCTGATGAACAATGTAGAGATGAGTGTGAATTCTGAGATAGAGTTGTTCATGTTGATGTCGAGGCATTTAATATTGTTTTTTGATGTTCTAGATCATGTTCAATTTGTGTTGTTGGATCTCATTGGGTTATGTGTCAGATTTGGTGATTTTCATGTGGTGTGTTGTTCTTATTGTTCTTGGTTGACTTGATGATGTAGCGTGTTGTGAAGGATTGTGGCATCATCTATGAATCTTGAGCATGTTCAAGGATGTATTTATTGATCATTTCTATGTCTTATCTAACATTCAATGGATCACATTATGTATTAAGTTGCAATGAATTAATATTTTGTAATTAGGTCCCTGGCTCACCTAGCTGAAATAAATTTGATGTAATGTATAAAAGAAGTAATCATTTGTGAACGTGAAGTGTGTGAGCAGTATGGAAGAGTGAATGCAAAGAGGTATGATTGGAATCTTCAATAGAGGAAGAGATTTGATGCACTTCATCTAAACTGTATTGGCATATCAGAGATGTTGTCTATCAGTTTGTGAGATATGGACTATTGTCCACTATAAATTATGATCAGAGATTGTTGTAAGGTAGTGAGAATTATTGGGGTTGAATCCCTTGTCGTATTTGAGAGATGATCTCTAGGAAGTGTTCCTAAATGTATGTGCATTCCCTTTGTAATACTCCTAACAGGGTATAGTGTTTTTAACAGTGTACATTTATCTCATGGGTTTGATTCCTACCATTGTTTTTCCCTTAACCGGATTTCCATGTCAAAAATCTTGGTGTTATGTGTTGGTTAATGTGTTGTAATCTTGCATTCATGTTTACTATTTAGGTCTGAGATTAACTTCATAATTTAGTTAATGATTTGAAGTTTTGGGTCATAATTGATTCACCCCCCCCCCCCCTCTCAGTTGTGGGTGTTGCCTTAATTCTAACAATTACATGATACATTGGTGCCAATANTTTTGGGTCATAATTGATTCCCCCCCCCCCCCCCTCTCAGTTGTGGGTGTTGCCTTAATTCTAACAATTACATGATACATTGGTGCCAATAAGAAGTCTACAAAATGGGTGTAATTCCTTATGTTATCATGCATCATAATATTAGGGTTCCATTCATATATTGGAGCCATTATACTCTTATCATCATTCTTACACACTTGAATTTCAAGCTTGTTGGTCTTCAATGTTCCGCGATATTTTTATAGAAGAATATGGCACAAGTAGTTTTGAACCTAAATATCTTAGAGGAATCTAATTTATTCATTAAAAATTGTTTGTACATGGATTGAAAAATGTGCTCAACAAAATTATAACTAACTAGTTTAGTAACACAATGGATATTAAACATCATTTCAAGAAGGCTTTCACCCACTTCCCTATTATTTTCTAATATGAGGCAAAATATTAGGAAGGCAATGGTATCGTGAACACATGGCACAAAAATATCAACATAATAAGGAGGCTTATGAATTTGACCCAATTGGGCACCCTCCACTATTATACCTTTGTGAAATTTATTTTTTCAATCTCCATTGATTCTCTCATAACCCTCTGCAAGCCTTTCTAGGTCAATGTGGACATTTGAGTTTTCTGCTCCAAACCCTAAGTCCAACAAAATTTTAAATTTTTCCTCAATGATGGATGAAATTTCCTTTTGGGTATTTTTATTAACAATTTATTTTCTATTTTCATCATAATTTTGGGCGCAAACCATGACAATTTCTAGGCAAGGGAAAACTTGAGGTAACATCATGCGTCCCAATCCTGTTATAATGATTTAGAATAACTGAGAGGGGGTGAATAAATTATCCAAGGTCCATATGTACCAAGTGAACTTTCAAACACTTCAACCAACTCAGATCCACTCGGTCTTTATAGCATGTGATCAACAATATAAACTTGCAGTCTACTATCCTACTGTAATCAACTTGCAGAATATAAAACTCTTAATAGTAAAACACATAAAATAACATTCACATAAGTATGACACCAGGATTTAACATGGATATCCAATATGAGAAAAACCACCAGTAACATGCTGCCAATTTTTCACTCTTTTGAAGTGAGATCTATGAAAAGCCAACCCGGTTAAAGGTTATAATACACACTGTTAAATGTGACCCAGTTAAAGGATTTAATCACTCTATTAGAAGTGAGCCTTGTTAGAGGTCTTAGACCATTCCATTAGAATGTCACCTTGGTTAAAGGATTTAACAATATGATTGTTAGGTCAACCTTGTTTAAAAGGATTTTGCAACTGATACAATGGTTAGAAAGTAACAGTAAATTGTGATCTGAAACATACAAATCACTTTGCAAATACAAATCCAATTATAACTCAAATGCTAATTTACTGAATGGCCTTCAATGAAATCTCTATCACTCTGATCTACTTAGAAATCCTTCAAGTAATCACCATTGTGCAGTCTTGTACTGCTCTCTTCAGCCTTCTCTTCCTTCTGCGTAGATTTTTCCAAT
Source organism: Thuja plicata (assembly GCA_018584345.1). Taxonomy (NCBI): domain Eukaryota; kingdom Viridiplantae; phylum Streptophyta; class Pinopsida; order Cupressales; family Cupressaceae; genus Thuja; species Thuja plicata. The sequence goes on from MU223887.1 coordinate 967,913, forward strand.
CAACTGAATTAACCACATACCACCACACATAACCTACGATTAGGTTAAAATTATACCTCTCTGATCAGGTAGCTTGATCTATTGTCTCTTAATCATCACCATAGATCTTAGGTTTAGGTCAAATCCAATGAATCCTTCCATCATTTTGTTTGCATCTACATGGTAGAATACATCCTAAAACTCCTTGAATCCATACATAAAATGGTTAAACATGTATTGAATGCTCATTTAATTCTCCACAACAATCATCCTTATCTTAAATACGCTTCACATATCCCAAGAAAATCAACTATGTCGACTGGGATCTCATATCTCTCTCAAACTGTCATAATACTGACACTCGGTCAAACTGTGTTCTGTCACTCGGTCATCTCTGTATAACTCGGTAATTCTCTGACACTCAAAACATGATGATGCTCGGTCAACACTAAAATTTTCTCGGCATATACTAGCGTTGGGTCGACACTCACATCACTCAGCATTACTCCTCACATACTTAAGTTCTGTAATCTTCTGCTTTGTAACTCGGTAAAGACTAAACTTGTAGTCATCCAAACTTCACTTAGACTTAAGATAAACAATATATTACCTTGTCAAGGTGCGATATCATCAAGTACCCATTGTAGTTTCACATAACTCAACCATTCACCAGGTCTTCTTGTTATCTCTCTTTTTCAAATCTTCTTCATCAATCAATTGATATGGCACTTTACAAGATAGAAAATGTCTTACCAGTTAAGGTTTGACATCAATGGAAATATAATAATTGTTTCAATTGTAGTTTCCAACAAATCCAACATCCCACGATGCAATTTTATTCATGTTTTCTCTTAAAATTTTGTTAAAATATTATTTCATGCCCTGCCACTTGGAAATGCCACCTTATTTTCCAATGAAAATCTAATTTATATGGTTCACCTACCATGGATTACAGGATCATAAATATTATGGTAGTCATCAATGAAACCTATGGTTTTAACCAATTGGATATAGACTATATTTTCTTTTTCTTTTCCTTTCAATTTCCCCATCGTTGGTAATGGTCAAAATAGTGGTAGAAAAGACCAAAAATGTAAACCCTCAACCCCTATTTCTACAATCTAAACCACGAGATTAAAAAATATGGAATACATGTGTTTTGTATTTTACCCAAAATTTGAATTTGAAATGATGAATAAATAGACTGGCACGGACAGACTCTATTGCATCCCTCAGTCTCATTTCTAAATCTCCTTGGTTAACTGGTTATTCCAAAGACCAATCTCCCTTAATATAAAAAAACCTCAAAGCCTAAAGGGAAAAATTGGTAGAATCATATTATTCTGGACGTTAGTCAAAGTCTCAAATTTTTAATAATTTTATTCCTTCTCTCTAAAGACTAACATGTTACACTTTTCTCTTTTCCAGATACTTTTTCAAGAGTTTTTTATGCTTCAGATCTTTGGCCCAAAATAGATATTATGTTGTTGATCTACTATCATCAAACGGTGAATGAATTTATTATAGTTATTTAAGTATAGTTAACTAAATCTGCAACCAATGTGAGTGCCTAGGCTGCTAGTGTTTTTCCTCGTGGATGTTACTCAAAGCTTTCATTCATTCAATTCAACACGACACATCGACACGTGTTTCTTTTCCAGACGAAGTTTGTAGAATTTTTTATCCTTCACAAATTCTACCCAGAATATTTATGTTGTTGATCTGTGATCATCCAATAGTCATTAAGTTGATTTATATTATGGTAAAGTAAATATAGTTAATTAATTATGCTTAGTTAAATCACCAATGTTCAATGAAAAATCTATGTCACGTGGGTATTAGTTGGACGGTGCGTCCCATAGGTTGTTTGCCCTCGTAGACATTACAAAACTCAAACCTTTCATTCATTCAATCTGACATGTCACACCTACACGTCTTTTTTTCCGAAGGAAGTTTCTAGAATTTTGTATCCTTCAGAACTTTGGCCCAAAATAGAGCTTGTGTTTTTTACCTGTGATCATCCAACAGTCATTAAATCGATTTAGATTCATTATAGTGAAATTTAAATTAAAGTATAAGTTATTGTTAAGTAATAAGTATATTTAATTAACTATACTTAGTTAAAACTTAAATCACAAATGTCCAATGAATATTATGTGCCACATGGGTATCAGTTGGATGGTGGGTCCCATGGGTTGTTGCATGTTTGGCCTCGTGGACATTACGAAACTCAAAACTTTTAAAATTTAATCCAATCACTCTGACACGTCACCCTGACAAGTGTCTCTTTTTCAGAGGAAGTTTGTAAAAAAATTCATCCTTCAGAACAACGGCCCAAAAGAAAGTATACATCATTGATATATGATTATCCAACGGTCAATAAATTGATTGTAGATCATGCCATGCAGGTATCAATGGGATTGTGGGTCTCATAGGTTGCTTAGGGTTTAGAAAGTCTACGAAATTCTTGAATCTTGATTTCATTCCTACAATTAGATGTCATCTTGGAAATGGTATTCTACGAAGCTAAGGTACTAAGTGGTGGTAGTTATTAATGTTAATAAAAAATAAGCATTTATTCCCTAATTTTTTGACATGTAGTGTACTTTCACTGGGGCCTAAGATGGTATGACCTCCCCAAAAAAGGGCTTGAAGAAATAATGTATTATCACGATGCAAAGACTGTATCACTCAATGTAATTTAATTATATATTATCACGAGGTAAGATCGTATGATTCATATCGCTCAAGGTAACTTGTAAGTTGTAATTGAAGTGCCTACTATCAAATTGATCATTTGCCTATAAATTGGACATTGATGTGGCTCCAATCTCCACTTCAAAACTAAAAGAGTGTTGGAAACTTTGAGTAGTGAGTTGGGAGAGATGGACTCGCCTATAATGCTCGATGCGACGAAACCACGGGGAGCGTTTATGGGGGAAGTCATTGATAAGTGGTTAAGGGGTGTACTAGTGAATGACCACATGTACATTATGCATGTGGTTAAGATATTGTTTGGTCTGGAGTTTTTATTGGTGTATCATAAGCACAAGGTTAGCTCATACATTCTGGTTTTTTCCTAGCCATGTTCATATATACGGGGGTTTCCAAGGAATGGGCAAAAACGCTCACCTAGATGGTGTTTGAGCATGCATATATGTGTGATATTGATGGTGTGCTTGATAATGTGGATGGGAATCTCCCCATTCCCCTACCACAGAAGTACTACATTCAAAGAACTAAGGTGCAAAAACACCCAATTTTGAAAATAGAAAATGCAGAGTTTCTACAGGCTTGGTGGGGTGAAATAAACAGGAGCATCAATTTTCTCTTGTATATGGCCAAATCAAGGAACCCAAAATAGTTGATTGGCATTGGCACTATCTAACTACTAAAGGGTTTCTTGATGAAGATGAATTTGATGAAGCAGGTGCGACCGAGATTATTGGAAAGCTACAGTTGGGAAGCAAAGAGGAATGGATTGTTAAAGACGAGTGAAACGTGGAGGAGATCCCAAGAGGGGAAGCTCATGCCAACTATGGAGAGGATTGTCCACTCATATTTAGAGCCAATAAATTCAGGTTGGCTAGAATGGAGGTGGAACGAGAGGTCCTGAATGTAGCAAGGTGGGCTTGAATTGCTTCTTGAAGAATGGGGCACTCTCTAGTCTATATTTTGTATTTTGGACTACACATAGATGAGTCCCCTATTTTGCATAACATACAGACAATCCAGATATAGGTATGGACCCTGGTATAGACTATAGGAATCTTATTAATACTTAGCATTATGATAGAAAGCTTCACGAATAAAACTTCTTATTTTGTGAAGAAAGAAGTCTAGGGGTTGTTTTATAACAGAGGTTTTGGAAATAGTCCTATATTTAGAAAGCATGCATGAAACAGATGTAAGGATCCAAGACCACATTAATATAAAATAATATATTTTATGTATTTTCAAGTTATGTTATAAAAAAATCCTTAATTACTCAGTGAAATTACTCTTTCCAATCTTTCAATTTTGGTTTGTAAAATGAATCCATATTGTAATTAATTAAGGAAGTCAAGGAGGAAGGAAGATTGGTTTTAACGAGTGTGTAGTGTGATATACACAAAACAAAGAAATAATATCATAAATAATATAATAAAGGAAGGAAAATTTTGATTTCAAAATAAAATAACAATTTCTATCTTTCATAATAATGCAATGCATTTAAGAGCAACAATTGTAATTTCAATTTGTTATGTTAGAGATTCGCAAAATCACAGACACAATTTTACTACAAACCCTTTGTCCATTTCTTTCAGAAATTGAAATCTGCTCAATGCAACAAAGCATTTTTTTAATCTGTAAATGGCAACCGAAGTTGCAAGATTTTCATTAATATGTGACATCAGTCTATGAATATTTACATTGAAGAATAATTGTAAGACCTATAGAATAATAAATTCCCAAAGAATTGTGATTACACTTCGAAGTGGGAATACCCCTAATTCTACCAAGAAATTATACTAATCCCTTCGAGAACCGAAAGTCAAAAGGTGGTATGGTAGTGGTAGCGCACTGGTATCTGCACCAAAAGTTGTCAAAAATTGCCACCTATAAAACAAAAACCTTTCATTCAAAAAAGTAGGGTACTCTCTTAATCTCATTCCCTTCATTCTAAGTGGAATGCTTCAGAGATGATAAGTTGTTCAAATTCCTCTAGCCATCTATAGTCTCGTGTTTCATCAAGGAGAAACTGTTTGCGGAGGAAATCCCTACCAATCTCCACCCATTTCCTATGTCATGTCAGTTTCTCATCATTCAAGTTCATAATAAATGGTAGTCGGGCCACATTTTGTCCTGGCTACAAGAGCTTGGGTATATCCCTTGGCCATGGGATCCCCACCCATATTTCTGTCAGGGCGGCAACTTGAATGTGATCCCCTAGAAATTCTTCTTTAAAAACCTACCTTATTTGTAGCGGTATCTCCACCTTGTCTCCTTTGAGGTCTAGAAGAGAGGCCAAAAACCAAGACGTAATGTTTGCATTCACTCAGTATCTGTCAATAGATACCAGAAATTCACGGTACAGCACCATCCTCACAACCTCGTTTGTAAACATTCCAACCTGCCTACAAACTAATTTCAGTGTCTCGTCTGTGATAGTGCCCAAAAAGGTTGTCTATGTCTTCTTAGTTGTCAAACGGATATGACTATCCATCTTCAAATTCTATAGTGTACACCCATCTACCACACTCTTTCTACCCAAATTCAAAGAGAATTTAGAAATAAAGATTAAATTGAAAAAGGCTTAAACTAGACTTTCAACCAACTACTACACTTTGTCTATCCGAGGAGAATTGAAGAAGAAAAAAACCTGAATCATCTATAAATACCCTAAAAATGTCGCCCAATCTATTTATCACAGGTTGATAATAACTCCTAGTCCTTATTAATTCCTTTTGTAACCCTATTATTCCTCTGTCCTTTACAAAGGCAAAATCTTTGATATCTCTCTATAAATCTTTTTCATAAATAAAGTGTGTGAAATTGAGAATGTCATTCTATTAGTACCAAATTAGACGTCATGTGTGGATCGCACTTGAGAATGTCAGTGAAAAGAAATTTATTTAGTGTTCATCGCAAGAGCACAACATTATCAACCACATGTAACCAGTTGTGGTCGATATTTAAGGTTAGGGCACGGAGTTAAGTATACAGATTTGACACATGTATCCATTCCGTAGACTTTCTGCAGAACTTCGTGTCCTTCAAAAGTTCATCCCGCAATAGAATTTAAATCAATGATCTAGGATCATCCAACGGTCTTAAATAATAAATTTATAATGTTGGAATGATGGTTGTTAGGTATGTGTGTTTGTGGCCACAATTATCAATATCGTTGTTTAGGAAAGTTGGCAGCAAATCAAATATTTATTCTCTCGAGATTTGATGTGATTTTGCCTTAATTATTACATTAATTATCATTTGGCATTGGCCCGTCATGACGAGTCACAACTCATGGAAAGTGACTATTAATAGAATGTAGGCTAATAAAAAACCACGTTTCAATTTTCATGGGATTGAAAATTTTTCCAAAAAAAAATGTTTTCCCCATAAATAACAAAAGATTAGTCATAAAATTTCTACAATTTTGAACAATTGAAAAAACTTAGCCAATACAATTAAATATTTTTTCCTTTACAATAAAAAAAATTCGCACAATACACATATTTTTTCCTTTAAAAGTAAAACATTCACCAATTACATTATTATTTTTCCCACAATAATGACAAATTCGCCAGGATTTTTTTGAATTTTCATACGATTGAAAAAAAAATTGTCAATAGAAACTAATATTTTTTCCTTCAAAATTTTAAAAAAAAATCCAACAAAATTAATGATGCCCCCTAAAAATACTGAAAGATTCACCGCGATTTTACACTTTTACTCAAGGGGGGGGGGGTTCTTAAAGTTATCCTTGCATCTAACAACCCCTTTCTCTTCTATGGATTCTCACTAAGACTTTATCTTTAATAGTCCCCTCGCTAGTTGTAACAAAATTCAAGGAATGGAACCTTGGAAAGTCTTGGTGAGGAACAATATTTGTAATGTGGTGCCTTTAAAAGGACCAGCATGGAAAGGACTGCACATTGGTGACCATATTGTTGGCTTCTTTCATGTCAGAGTCGCAGGATCTAGTGTCTTTAAAGCCAAATGAAAAGGATGGGAGTATGTTGGACAACATATTTCTCATAATGGAATCATTACTGATGGTAACAAAGTTAGTGGTGAAAGATCACCTTGATGGAATTTGAAGAACAAAGACAAGTCGTAACTCTGCTTCAGGGTTTCTCAACAAAAGCTTGGGCGAAGAAGGGAATTCAATATTTTGCAGATATCATTATTGATGGATATTTGATGGGGTGGGAAGAGTTAAAATAGAAGTTTGATATCCTGCAAGCGCATTGGCAAACCTACTTAGTTTTAAGGGATGCTTGTAACACATTGTCCTTTCCTAAGCAATGCACTATTGATAACAGCATATTCACTACCTATAAGTGGTTTGATGGCTCACTACTACCCTGCATTAAATCTAAAAATATATACATTTCTTATTGATAAGGATGACATTTACAAACAAGTCAACTCATGTTGGGGATAAACCATGACCCATCCTTTTGGTTGAAAACCTTTGAAAAGTTATGGGCCAATTAGGTGGAGCCTAAAACAAAAAGTTTTATGTGGTGTTTCATACTCCACAGGCAACCAATGAAGAAACCAAATGGGGATTATATTGATTGTTTTCTTTGCAGAACTGTGGAAACTATGAAGCGTTTGTTCTTTGAGTGTATGTTTGCAAAAGAGATTTGGAATATTTTTGACATTTATGAAAATAACAATGTTAGCATCCTAGAGATTACTTTTGGTTATATTCAGAGCCTTAAGAAAGATTTTAACATGTTCTAGTCTTATTTTTCCATTGAAGTTTTATGGATCATTTGGAAATTTAGGAATGACAGTGTGTTTTGAGGCAGGGATAGGGCTGCTCTTATTGAGTCTCTGAGGAGGCTCATTTTTTATAATGTTGATATGCAGGTCTCTATCACCATGAAGCTTGCGAAGAAAAACTTTGAAGGGCTCTTACATGATGGCACTGCTAGGATTTTTAAATGGGAGGTATCCCATGGATACACGTGAACTAGGAAATCCGAGGAGAGATCTCCTTTTGAGGCTGCACTTCTTAGGAGAGAGAGAGAGAGAGCATATGCAAATGCTCTCAGGGAAGCAGTCCCTATTGAAGTGATTCTAGGTGATGTCCTACCTATAGCTAATCTTGTGCAGCACTCTTACTGTGACTACATTCAGCAAGACTGGGCTTTGTGCTAGAAAGAAAGCCCATGTGGGTGGACAACATGGGTACATAGAGCTTGTTTTGCCGAGCAGTGACCTCTAAGTGATATAGTTGTTAATTGTGTAAAGGCATTTTGATTTATTTTCTTAAATCAATTAATAGCATTGATGTAGAGTTTGATTAGTAAGCTACACAGTCTCGGGTACAATCATGATGCAATTTGGGAACAATATGACTACTGTGATGCTCATATGTAAATTTTTCCGACTTATATGTAATAGAAAAAAATGTAAGATTCGCAAAGATTTTACATCTTTACCCTATGGGAGAGGGGGGTTCTTTAAGTTATCCCTACATCTAACAGACCCTTTCACTTCTATGGATTCTCACTAAGACTTTATCTTTAATACTCCCCTAGCTGGTTGTAACAAAATTTTGAGTTTGTAAACTCAAATTTGCAAGTATTCAAACCCTCTAAATCTGACTTTGTCTCGATAAATTCTGAGTTTAACACTTTGAATTCACTCGAGTTTTGATGTTTCTTCAAGTCAACTTTCAATAATTCTTAATTTCTTTTCCAAAATCCACCTCCAAATGTAAAATTCGTTGATATGCTATGCTTATTGTGCTGGATCAAATTCGCATTTGATGCTTCAATGGGGGATTCAACTCTCCTTAAATAGGCATTGGGTCCAAAGGTCATGACCATTAGTCAAGGATGGCTTGATTTAGCCATACAATTAAATTTAAATTTCGATTTCCCTCCCCCTTTGTTAGGGCTAGCCTGATTTTCTTTTCAAATTTGATTCAAATTTATTAGGTTTTTTATCCTGATTTGGCCAACTTGATCAAGGATATACATTGAATTGGGGGGAACAAATTTATCTCCAAGGTCAAATTTTAAGTTTCAAGGCTGGACAGATTTTTGGTAGGGCTTCGACAAACGTGTTCAAGGTGAGCTCAGAATCCAACCTCCCCTTAGACAACCATGTCCAAGGTAAGGTCGGAATCCGACCTACCTTAGGACAAGCCTCCAAAGTTTTACAAGGCTTTGTCCTTTTACTTTCAAACTTGAGACTTCCTTTGATTGCAATGAAGTGGCCTTTGATGCCTTGATTTCATTTTGAAATTAGAGATCTGAATGTGAACTTCTCCATGATTAATAATCTAATTTTTATGCATTTCATGGCAAAATTTGTCATTTTACAAACTTGGATCAAATTTTTCTTGGTAAATAGACTCAATCATATTCTGAAATGCCCATACATCTAGCCATAAATCATCATGAGGTTGGAATAGAGCCCATATTAGAGGGAGGAATTTGAAGGGGTCTCAGACATGCTTGTCCAAGGTAAGATCAGAATTCGACCGACCTTGGTATAAGCTCCCAAAAGCCATTCTAAGGTTCCCTTCATTCAAACATTAACTTCTTCCTTTGCTCTTTCAGATTTTGTTGGTTTACAATTTATTTCTTCATCCTTATCTTCATATCACATTTTTTATCCTTTCCAATCAGATTGCCATTATCTCTCAATTTAGAACTTGAACTTCAAATCATATTCTCCCACTTACACATCAGACTTCATCTAAGACTAGATCTTACCTAAAATTTGGCTATGTGTTGGATGCCTTACTAACAATCCTATTCCCTCTATGGTTCAACTTTCAAAATGGATCAGGGATAGCATCTAGAGATGTTCAAACTTAACCCATTGACTTGACTTCAAAATTGTCACTAAACTAGAGCCAAACTAAGACAACTGCTCCTCTACCAAACAAAAGAGGGGATACTCATTTGCAATGGATGATGGTGTGAAAGGTCACAACAAGACCATCATCCAAACATTGTTCGAAGATAGTGAATCTTCATACAATCATGATGTTCTCTTGGCTACAACGAAGACACTTACTACCCCAAATTGTGTGGACACGTCATCGGGGAATAACCAATTATCATACATTGATCCTAAACATATTGTTGCATCTATAGTTGACGATATTTCATCTCCTCCAATTGAGGGCACTTCATCTATTGTTGCTTCTTCCAAGTTCAGTGATGCTTCTTCAAGAGTTCGAATAAAAAAATGCAACAGAATTTTCATCATGTTCCCGATACAGCTAATTGGGATGACTACTTGGCAAATATTGCCAATTTGTTTTTTGAGTACAATCTTGTCAGCTTGGAGGACATTTTGATGACATCGGTCTTCTATTTGATGATAGTCACATCAATATTGTTGCAATTTCATGTTTGTCATTGGATTTGGATCTTGCCTTATCTACATCAGCCTCTATTGTGACAGATTGTGTGTATATTCATGAGTTGGCCTATCTAACTCAGTCATCATCATATACAATAGTATCAAATTCATATTGATCCAACTATCACCACATCCAAAGTCCATGTTCTTGAATATGATTTGGTACATGATTCGTCTTATCAACATTTGGCACATGGCAACATTGCCTTGGAGATCTTTGAGCATCCGTCATGGGCATCTTATCAATCTTTTGATAATGTGCAAAACTTAGAGACTTCGTTTATGTTTAAATTTTCTTCCCCCGCATTCCTTTCATGATTAGGAAGATAACTCGTATACTTCTGTGGTTTCTTTTCTTCCTAAGCGAGGAAATGTGATTTGTCGGACATGGATCATCTTCAACATTCATTGTTAGGCATTTACCATTAGGCGGGGTCACATGGTCTCTCGTATGGGGAGGAATTTTTCCTCACATAGGGCTCTGTACTTTTCATCTTTGACCCTCATTTAGAGGGTTGTTTTTATTTTCCCACAAGGGAGTCTCCTCTTCTTTATGAATGTATTGTTCTCGTGTGCCTTAGTAGGCCTTAGTAGGCTTTAATGTTGGTGCTCACTCTTTCTCTTTACATAAGCTGTGCTTAAAGAGGGCGTTTGGGGTGGGGGATAGAGGGTGGAGAGGGCTGGGGCATATTAATCATGCTTAAGTGGCTGCTTAGATGGCAAGTTACATAGGTGGTAGGTAAGATATGTGTCCTATATAAGTACCTCGTGCATTTTTCATCTCCCTCAATACATCAATCTTCATTTTCTTTGCATTTCTCTCTTTGGTGTTTTCATTATGCCTATTAATCCTAGCTAATTTCACACTATTCTTGTGATTTATCTCATATAAATTATCGCCTAGCTGTCACATACTAAGGAAAGCATTAAATCGATTGGTTGTGTTGGCAACACCATCTTCTCCAACAATGTAGCGGTCACACAGCTTTGTGGATCCCCCGCTTTCGTCACAAGCTTCTTGCTATGATCTTTGTTATGTTCTCTTAACCACATGTTGCACATCCCCAAATGTTTCATCCCACTTATCAATTACCACAATAGCTCCGCAGCACCTGTGTTCATATATTATCTTCTAAGTTTACTTTCGTAATAACTCATTGCCAACTACTTGGCCTACCGCATCATCTTTGTAATGTCTGATTCACGGCCTACTTCTTGATCTGCCACATCAACAGGCCTTAGTGGGGGAACTGCTTTCTACAATAACAAACGTCCTGAAACCTCTATGAAAAAATCTATAATTTAACAGTAATGAATTTTAAACTCCAGAATTTTCTGAACCTTAGGGATTGCAGGAAATTAGTCTCTGCTTAACTAGCGTTCTCAATAATTGTTGCAAAATGTTCCCAACTTCAATATTAAGCAGTGATTATATGTGAACTAAGTTGCCGGTTCGGATTCAGGTTCGAGATTCAGGTTTGAAATTCGTTCAATTTTTGGGGGGTTGGGTTCGGACTCGTTTTGGGTTCGTCCGTACAAGAATATATGTTTTTTTTTAATATATATATATATATATATATATATATATATATATATTCTGAAAGCAATACTTATCATCGTCATTAATGATTCCAGTAGTATTGCTTTTAAAGCAATACTATAAGCCTCATTAATGATTCTAGTAGAAGACCATGGTCCCATTCAGCCTCCTTGTTGATCTTGTGCTAATTTAAAGTCATGTGAACACCTCTAATAGTTAATATCTGCAGTAGTTAACACTTGTAACAAACTGTTGTTCGCCAGTAGCAGCCTATTGACACCTGCAGAAATCTATATAATGCCTGTAGCCAATAACTGGACTGTTTTAGCGAGTCTGTGATTCCCTGTTAGCTTTGCTATAGGCAACCTACGCCCTTTTGCACAGGGTATTTTCAGCCTCTTACAAAAGGCCCCAACTAGAAAGTAACCAGATTCAAACTTCCACATCAAATGTATATATATATATATGCACAAATGACATATAAAACAACTTTATTGGTCTTTTTAGTGGTCACTTTTAGGGTTGGAGGGTCGAATAGACCTAGCATGGCAAGAAAAATTTTGAAAAAGTCTATGAAAATGATGTTTTTGGTCAAATTCGCCCAAAACTCGCCCAAAATTTGTTCCGGGTTCCCTGCGTTCAATTCAGAAGTCTTCAAAATTCATCCAAAAGTCCACTTGGGTCCCTCTGAGAGAATTTTGAGTGAATTTACCTGACTGGCAAAATTTTGAGCAAATTTGAACCGAATCTTGAATTCCACCTTCCAGGAGCAAATGTGGTAACTTAGTATGTGAATGACATACAAACAAGTTCATTATGGAGAATTTCAGGTTATGGATATCCTTACATTAAATGTCTTTCCATTACCTGGATATCCTTACATTAATAGTCTTTTCCATACCTTTTACATGAATCTTGTTTGAGAAAATGAACCACCTGAACCATAATAAAGAACATACCAAAAAATTCCAGTCACAAAAAAGGTTGGTAACCAAGCTGTAGAGCACCGCAACATGGAAATTGGTACATTGTAGGTTCAAGTCCTAACTAGTCCATGAAAATAGCTTGGTAGCAAACCCAACCTAGGGGCCTAAGCACCAACCGGTGGCTGAAGTTGGGGTGTTGGTAGAATGGTCAAAAAGAGGGCCAACAGTAGGGGGTCCCATCATACAAATGGGAGGCCTTAGATTCGAGGACTAGCTGGTCCATAAAAAAAATATAGTATCGGACCCAAGCTAAAAGCCCCAAGCACCAATTGAGGCTCAAGGGAGCATTTGAAGGTAATGAACCACATGAGGATTTGATAGGCATTAAATGGCATAAATACTGGTACTCTTCATCAAAAAAGTTACAAAGATAATCCCATAAAATCATAAGTTTAAAATATAGAACTTTATAAACTGTGATATATTTCTACAAGACTAAACATAAGAAATCTCCACCTTTGAAAATTTAAATGGCGTCAAAATACATAGAGGTACAAAAATTTCAAAAAGGAACAATTATTGCCTTGCATTATGGTATTTAACGGAATCCCTTCTCGAAGTGAACTTTACAAACAACATCAAGAGTAATTACTATTTGGTGGCACATCCCCCTGGAATGTGAATTCTGCAAAAAGTGGCCTCTAAAAAATCAAATAAAATATGAAAATAGATCACTAAATGAAATATAAGGACCCGGCTGGCTCCTTACGGCATATTAAACTCATCAATATTGTGTTACTTCATGAATCAAGCACATAAAACTTCCCAACCTGAACATTTCTGAATCTCTATAAAATTATACTCACGATAAATGTTTTTTAAAAATAGCCGTCAACCAACATTGTACTCTTTGGAATGCACAAGCATATTCAAAGTAGCAGAAAGAATTATGGAAGACGGTATACAAAATTTCCTAAATTATATTAACAAGTATTCCCTTCGATACTCTCTCACAATGACAGGCACACTAGTTGGAGGTACCTGCAAAGCACAGATGACAACAGTTAATAAAATTGCAAACCCCTTTTGACATTATCTCTTTTCCATATCATTTGTCTCCTTTCCTCTCAAAACTCAAATGCAAATTAAAATAAGATATTAAATGGATGACTGCAAACGGTGTTAGATGTCAAAAAATTGAAACGACTGATAATACTCTTGTATGTAAAATGTTGCAAGGAATTATGTAACACTTATATTTACTGAGATTGAATATTGTAATATGCAGAAAGGCACTTGAATGGGGAAACAAGAAAATGAAATAAAACACTGCTGCTGACCAACAAAATGTAGATAAACTTTTACAAACGATTTGTCTTCCATCAAACTGCAACATGTGTGTATACTTTTCATCAACTTTTGGGAAAATAAGGCTCAGAAAAGGCAATGGAAGGGAAATACCACCACTGCAGATGATATAGTTTCATCCTTATTGCATTGAAAAACTAGGTACATGCTGAGCACATCACAGCGTGTACAAGGAACTGCAAGTATTGCTTTCAGTACATCTGAGATGTACCCAAAGGGTAACCTTGGAACCAAGGGTGTGCCCAGCCATACCTGAGCATACCCACAGGGACCCCAAGGAGTTTTTAAAAGTCATTCATCCCACAACTGTTGGAATACTGAAACAATCTGCTTGTCAAATAACAACCGCTCAATCACAACTCAGGAATGGCAATTCATAATTGATTAAACTAATTGATCTATGTTTCAAAATGGCAGCAGCAACCTATTGATATTTTGATATAGATGCCACAGGGATACGCAAGCCAGGGTTGGATGAGGTTTTGGGGAGATGATAGAGATAGAGCATTGCAACTAGTTTAAGAAATAAAATAAATTATATAGACATAAAGCTAACATTTTTTATAATAGCAGTTTCTAGAGTTTGTAATATTGAAGTTCAAGCTATTTTGGCTTATAAACACTAATCCTTAATTTAAAACACATTCTTTGTTGGAATACTTTATAAAGATTACACTTTGTTTGATTACTTTGAGTTTGTATACCTTTCTCTATTTTATTATAATTTATATATTAATAATATAATATAATATATTTATTATATATTGATGAATTTAATAAATAAATATATCTATAAAATTATACATTAATTTGTTTATTATATGTGTTTATATGATATATCAATAATACTAGAAAGGTATCCATGGTTGCTTGTAATTATGATCTTTTTTTTGTTTGCGTGGATGTAAGGTAAAAGATGCCCAATATATAGAATCCTCCTGTTGGATAATCTCAATCTCCTGGCTTGTGTGCTTTTCTCGCAGGAAAATGGATTGTACAGTTGTGGATTGTGTGGCTGATCACTGCAATTTTCTTATGGCTGGGAGAGTAGTTAGCTTGTTTCAAACTTCCAAGTCCTCTCTGCAAAGGGGGTGTAACTGGCCATTAGCTAAAAACAGATTTTCCACTGCCCCAACCCAATTTTGCTGAAAGCAGTAAAATCAATTCTGGGTAAGGTTGGTATTGAGGACAATGATATGCTCCACTCCATATCAACTATTTGGGAGGACTTAATGTTAAAGTTCTGGTAGCAGCGAGAGAAATTTTTCATACCTGTGTTTGATCCTTCAGTGTTCTTCATCTATATAGGCCCCGTTTGTTTGCAGGAATTGGAATTGAGTGAAAACCTTATTATCACAAAACCAGGTTTTGAAATCCTGGTTTTGCATCTTGGGGAATTGGAATTTGACTCAAAACCTTATTATATCAAA